>SDVV010000354.1:0-33227 GCA_016164225.1 Gammarus roeselii | reverse complement strand
CCAAGTTCGTTCTGTTTAATCTTGTATTCGCTTTTCAATTGAAGCCTCAGCTTCTTGCTTACTACGTCAGCCTCTTCAGGATTTTCGTTCTTAGCCAAGTTCGTTCTGTTTAATTTTGTATTCGCTTCTCAATTGAAGCCTCAGCTTCTTGCGTACTACGTCAGCCCCTTCAGGGTTTCTTTCTTAGTCAAGTTCGTTCTGTTTAATCTTGTATTCGCTTCTCAATTGAAGCCTCAGCTTCTTGCTTACTACGTCAGCTTCTTCAGGGTTTCTTTCTTAGCCAAGTTCGTTCTGTTTAATCTTGTATTCGCTTCTCAATTGAAGCCTCAGCTTCTTGCTTACAACGTCAGCCCCTTCAGGGTTTCTTTCTTAGCCAAGTTCGTTCTGTTTAATTTTGTATTCGCTTCTCAATTGAAGCCTCAGCTTCTTGCTTTGACCTACGTCAGCCTCTTTAGGTTTTTTTCTTAGCCAAGTTCGTTCTGTTTAATCTTGTATTCGCTTCTCAATTGAAGCCTCAGCTTCTTGCTTACTACGTCAGCCTCTTCAGGGTTTCTTTCTTAGCCAAGTTCGTTCTGTTTAATCTTGTATTCGCTTCTCAATTGAAGCCTCAGCTTCTTGCTTACTACGTCACCCTCTTCAGGGTTGCTTTCTTAGCCAAGTTCGTTCTGTTTTATTGTTCTATTTTTCATGATTGCTCCGCTTTCTGAGTAATACTTGTTTTTCGGTACGTGTTAAACGCACCTGCGACATTGTAGCATCAAAGTTATTCTTTGCTTCCTCCCCACTTTGCCTGGTCAACGAGTTGTTTCTAATCAATATTTGTCTGTGCTTGATGTCGTCATTTCTGCTCTGAAGGAGCTATTACTGGAAAGTTAAGCTCTCGGAGCAAATCATACTTTCCGTGTTCCTTCTCAACATCATCATGCCAGCAACATCATCATGCCAGCAACATCATCATGCCAGCAACATCATCATGCCAGTAACATTATCATGTCGGCAACATCATCATGCCAGCAACATCATCATGCCAGCAACATCATCATGCCAGCAACATCATCATGCCAGTAACATTATCATGTCGGCAACATCATCATGCCAGCAACATCATCATGCCAGCAACATTATCATGTCGGCAACATCATCATGCCAGCAACATCATCATGCCAGCAACATCATCATGCCAGCAACATCATCATGCCAGCAACATCATCATGCCAGTAACATCATCATGCCAGTAACATCATCATGCCAGCAACATCATCATGCCAGCAACATCATCATGCCAGCAACATTATCATGCCAGCAACATCATCATGCCAGCAACATCATCATGACAGCAACATCATCATGCCAGCAACATCATCATGCCAGCAACATCATCATGCCAGCAACATCATCATGCCAGCATTTTTCGAGGTACTCGAATGAATTTATCAACACTGGATCCCAAATATTTGTATTCCGTGTTTGTATTCCGGCTCCATTAGTCGCAGCTGCGGTACTGCCAACGATGCAGCGACCAGCAGCCGCCGCTGCCACTTGTTCATCATTGAATGATCTGATGAATGAAATCTTGAAGTCGCCACAAAGAGAGATTTCTAATTCACCCTGTGATCAATGTTTGAGATGTAGGAACGTTTGTTGATATTCAAGCGCGTTTCCCAAACTGGACAAGGTCTCAGTTTTTTTTTCACTCTAGTTATTGTGGTGGTTTATTCACTCTAGTCATTGTGGTGGTCTATTCACTCGAGTTATTGTGGTGGTTTATTCACTCTAGCTATTGTGGTGGCCTATTCACTCGAGTTATTGTGGTGGTTTATTCACTCTAGTTATTGTGGTGGTCTATTCACTCGAGTTATTGTGGTGGTTTATTCACTCTAGTTATTGTGGTGGTTTATTCTTTTCTAGTTATTGTAGTGGCATATTCACTCGAGTTATTGTGGTGGTTTATTCACTCTAGTCATTGTGGTGGCTGATTCACTCTAGTTTTTGGGGTGGTCTATTCACTCTAGTTATTGTGGTGGTTTATTCACTATAGTTATTGTGGTGGTCTATTCACTCTAGTTATTGTGGTGGTCTATCCACTCTAATTATTGTGGTGGCTTATTCACTCTAGTTATTGTGGTGGTCTATTCACTCTAGTTATTGTGGTGGTCTATCCACTCTAGTTATTGTGGTGGTCTATTCACTCTAGTTATTATTTTTCAGCTTTTAAATTCTATCAGCGAGACACTCACAGTAATAATAATTGGGCCATTTTAACTCATCACAGCTCCAAAGATCATCGTTCACAGATGGCAACACATTTTTTTATTCGTGCAGTCACTTCTGAAGAAACTGTTATTTTGAATATGCGGCTCTGCCAATTAAATATTTTCATTGAGGTGGGTCTGTCGTGCCAATAAACAGTTATTCACTATCGGATCGAACGTCTTTATTTTGTCATGGCTGGTGTCATGAAGGTATTGTACATTGAAGAGGCGACGCTCTTCAATTGTTTATATATGATTGTTGTGCTCTCTTCTATTCCTTTTAGGTTGACGGCTCTCATCGGAGGAGCTTTGATTTGAAAGAGCAATTGAAGAGATTCTCCAGCGTTTCTAAAAATGTCTACTGTGCATCGTATCCTTTTCAGCTCATTGGAAATTTCGGCACATTTTGTGTCGTAACTGATCCTAGTGGCTGTACTTTGGCGTTGGGTGGACGCGAGGGGAGAAAGAAAGTGTTGTACTGGATTGAATCTGCTTGCATGCCATCAGCCCAGCAAGTCCGTGATCAGTTCCAGTGCTGTCAAATGCTGACTGAGCTGATCCAGTCACCAGAGACGGCTGGTGTGTCATCAATTATGACCTGCACGCGCCCTGCAAGCAACATCAGGTGGTGGCTATTATCTTGTACATCTTTTGCCCCCAACATGATGTTGCAATCTTGCAATCGCCCTTAGAAAGTGGGGCCGCGTCGGAAAACTTGAGCCGCTTGACCAGTAGCCGCCTTACAGCCGTCAAGAGCGGGGCTTGTTACTTCGAACATCAGTTACTATAAACTGGGCCGTCCTGCATGATGCAAATAAAGTAGTTCAATAACTTTATTATCTACCTTTAATGAACTTATTCTATCCAGTGGTTGCCTTAATTCAACTGGGGTAGTTTCTCGTGAAACTCTTCATATCCCATTTTCTTTGAGAAAAACGTAATTGGCATAGTCTACGGACTTGGCTAACAATGATTCAGTATGTGCTCCATTACGTGGCTCCACGACTCGGCAAGATGATTTCTCATAGAGCGCCAACCTGCGTGTGTGCTTCAGTTGAAATGCCTATAATTGAACTTTAATAAAATCGCTGTTTTCGAACGCAAGGAAATGCGAACCTACCAGAATCGATGATCTTTGTGCCCTACGGGGGAAGGATGCAATAACTCGCGCTGTGGGGCCAGTGAGATATAATCTAACACGTCAACATAAGGGAAGTTGTTATAACACGTCAACCTGAGAGAAGTTATTATAACACATCAACCAGAGGGAAGTTGTTATAACACGTCAACCTGAGGGAAGTTATTATAACAAATCAACCTAAGGGAAGTTATGATAACACGTCAACATAAGGGAAGTTATTATAACACGTCAACCTAAGGAAAGTTATTATAACACGTCAACCTAAGGAAAGTTATTATAACACGTCAACCTAAGGGAAGTTATTATAACACGTCAACCTAAGGGAAGTTATTATAACACGTCAACCTAAGAAAAGTTATTATAACAGGTCAACCTAAGGGAAGTTATTATAACACGTCAACCTAAGGAAAGTTATTATAACGGATCAACCTAAGGAAAGATATTGTAACACGTCAACCTAAGGAAAGTTATTATTACACGTCAACCCAATGAAAGTTATTATAACACGTCAACCTAAGGGAAGTTATTATAACACGTCAACCTAAGGGAAGTTATTATAACACGTCAACCTAAGGGAAGTTATTATCATAGGTCAACATAAGGAAAGGTATTGTAACACGTCAACCTAAGGAAAGTTATTATAACACGTCAACATAAGGGAAGTTGATATAACACGTCAACCTAATGGAAGTTATTATAACACGTCAACATAAGGGAAGTTATTATAACACGTCAACATAAGGGAAGTTATTATAACACGTCAACCTGAGGGAAGTTATTATAACATGTCAACCTAAGGAAAGTTATCAAAACACGTTAACATAAGGGAAGTTATTATTACACGTCAACATAAGAGAAGTTATTATTACACGTCAACATAAGGAAAGTTATTATAACACGTCAACCTAATGGAAGTTATTATAACACGTCAACATAAGGGAAGTTATTATAACACGTCAACCTGAGGGAAGTTATTATAACACATCAACCTAAGGCAAGTTATTATAACACGTCAACCTAAGGAAAGTTATTATAACACGTCAACCTAAGGGAAGTTATTATAACACATCAACCTAAGGGAAGTTATTAAAACACGTCAACCTAAGGAAAATTATTACAACACGTCAACCTAAGGAAAATTATTACAACACGTCAACCTAAAGCAATGCGACTCTGTGCTGGCCTTCTAAACTAAAATTCGTGTTATTCGTACTTCTGAGTGATATTATGATTTAATAGCCAGTAGATTTGCTAAGGAGCATTGGCTCGGCAACCGCCAGAACAGGTCGGGTTTAGTCACGACGTAAACGTCCCTAAAGCTCTCCGTCTTGGGGTGATGTTAGCAGCAACATTTGTATATGTGTTTGATCCACCATTTTTGTACGTTTCACCTTGAAAACAAAACTGAAGAAATATTTGTATGATGGGCATAACAGCGGCTCTTCACGCCTAGTCATGCGTTAACGGGCATGACAGTGGCACTTCACGCTTATTTACACGTTGATTGGCATCACAGTGGCACTTCACGCCTATTTACACGTTGATGGGCGTCACAGTGGCTCTTCACGCCTAGTCATACGTTAATGGACAAGACAGTGGCTCTTCACTCCAAGTCATACGCTGAAGGGTATGACAGTGACTCTTCATGCGTATTCAAACGTTGATGGGCTTGAATGTGGCTCTTCACGCCTAGTCATTCGTTGATGGGCTTGACATTGGCTTTTCACGCCTAGTCATACGTTGATGGATATGACTGTGGCTCTTTGTGCCTAGTCATATGTTGATGGACGCGACTGTGGCTCTTCGTGCCAAGTCATACGTTGATGGACACGAATGTGGCTCTTCACGCCTAGGCATACGTTGATGGGCTTGACTGTGGCTCTTCGTGCCAAGTAACACGTCGATGATCATGACAGTGGCTTCTCACGCCTAGTCATACGTTGATAGGCATGACTGTGACTCTTCACGTTTTGTCGCACTATGATAGGCTTGAACGTGGCTCTTCACGCCTGGTCATTTGTTGATTGGCTTGACTTTGGCTCTTCACGCCTAGTCATACGTTGATGGACATGACTGTGGCTCTTCGTGCCTAGTCATATGTTGATGGACACGACTGTGGCTCTTCGTGCCCAGTCATATGTTGATGGACACGAATGTGGCTCTTCACGCCTAGTCATACGTTGATGGGCTTGACTGTGGCTCTTTGTGCCAAGTCATACGTTGATGGACATGACTGTGGCTCTTCGTGTTTGGTCATACGTCGATGGGCACGGATGTGACTCTTCATGCCTAGTCATACGTTGATGGGCATGACTGTGGCTCTTCGTGCTAAGTCATGCGTTGATGGGCATGCCAGTGGCTCTTCGTGCCTAGTCATACGTTGATGGGCTTGAATGAGGCTTTTCACGCCTAGCCATGCGTTGGTGAGCTTGACAGTGGCTCTTCGTGCCTAGTCATGTGTTGATGGGCTTGACAGTGGCTCTTCACGCCTAGTCATGAGTTGATTCGCTTGACTGTGTCTCTTCACGCCTCCTCTCACATTCAAGCCGTTCTGCTCGTCAAAGCAATTTCCTATAAATTTTGAATAATTTTCTGCCTAGGAATCTGTCTCGACAGGCCTCTGTGCAACAACAAGTGAACGACATGAGCTCCATCCACTTTGAAGGAACTATTGACAGCGCATGGGCTTTATTATGCGCTTCACGCCACATTTTACAACTTCCATTGAACCTGCCAGTGAACGAGCTGGGGGATGTGCAATAATAATATTTTTTATCGGATTGAGTCGAGAGTTCTGTTTGCTCTATTTTAGTCAAAGGGTCGAGAGTTCTGTTTACTCCATTAAGTCAAAGGGTCAAGAGTTCTGTTTGCTCTATTTTAGTCAAAGGGTCAAGCATTTTGTTTGCGCTGTTGTAGTCGAAGGGTTACGTGTTCTGTGCGCACTATTGTAGTCGAAGGGTCAAGAGTTCTGTTTGCTCTATTGTAGTCAAAGGGGCCAAGAGTTCTGTTTGCTCTATTGTAGTCGAAGAGTTAAGAGTTCTGTTTGCTCTATTATAGTCGAAGGGTTGAGACTTCTGTTTTCTCTATTGTAGTTGAAGGGTTAAGGGTTCTGTTTGCTCTATTGTAGTCGCAGGGTCAAGAGTTTTGTTTGCTTTATTGTAGTCGAAAAGTCAAGAGTTCTGTTTGCTTTATTGTAGTCAAAGGGTAAAAAAATTCTGTTCGCTCTATTGTAGTCGAATGGTCGAAAGTTCTGTTTGCTCTATTGTAGTCGAAGGATCGAAAGTTCTGTTTGCTTTATTGTAGTCGAAGAGTCGAGAGTTCTGTTTGCTCTATTGTAGTCGGAGGGTAAAAAATTTATGTTTTCTCTATTGTAGCAAAGGGTCAAGAGTTCTGTTTTCTCCATTGCAGTCAAAGGGTCAAGAGTTCTGTTTGCTGCATTGCAGTCAAAGAGTCAAGAGTTCCGTTTGCTCCATTGCAGTCAAAGGGTCAAGAGTTGTTTGCTCCATTGCAGTCAAAGGGTCAAGAGTTCTGTTTGCTCCATTGCAGTCAAAGGGTCAAGAGTTCTGATTGCTCCATTGCAGTCAAAGGGTCAAGAGTCCTGTTTGCTCCATTGCAGTCAAAGGGTCAAGAGTTCTGTTTGCTCCATTGCAGTCAAAGGGTCAAGAGTTCTGTTTGCTCCATTGCAGTCAAAGGGTCAAGAGTTCTGTTTGCTCCATTGCAGTCAAAGGGTCAAGAGTACTGTTTGCTCCGTTGCAGTCAAAGGGTCAAAAGTTCTGTTTGCTCCATTGCAGTCAAAGGGTCAAGAGTTCTGTTTGCTCTATTGCTCTATTTTTTCTGTTCGCTCAATTGTAGTCGAAATCAGGTTCCAGCCACCTGATTGGGTAATCCAGTGTGTACAGTCACATAATTGAGTAATCCGTTGTTTACATAATGAGTGCGAAAGACAACACAATCCAATAAACGTAGTATCTAGCCCTCTAACATCATTTCTTTGTCTCTGCAGGGCTGGCGAAGTGCCCGGTATCAACACGTGAGCGCACCCACCTAGCAAGAAGGCGGCTACTGTCAACAAGTCCCTCCCTAAACTGCCTCCAGCAAAGAACAGTGACCGTTTCATGGGTCTGTAGACGTCACAACCCATCTCCCATTCAGAGAAACTCTCACCGGCTTCATTAGAGAGTGACCAGCTCCTCAACAAGCTGTCAGTTGGCCTCCTGCACTCCCGCCGGTACCCTGTTCTCCAGCCTTCACTCTCGCCAATCCCCTGGCCTCCAGTCTTCATTCCCGTCGATTCTCTGCCCTCCAGCCTTTACTCCCACCGATCCCCTGCCCTCCAGCGGCGACCGATGAGAGGCGTGGGTGGCGGGAGGTTACAGCAGTGCGCCGCTTGCCGGTGCAAGGTCGCCTGGACCTCTTCTCCCAACGGTGTCGCCACTGCCACCAGCCCCCGCAAGATCTGTTCCTGTGGGGGCTCGGCTCCTCCTCGCCGCTGGAGGGGAGCGTGATCCGCTGCTGCTAGAGGGGGGCGAGTTCGGTGGGGTGGAGTGGAGGAGGAGTGGGTCAGCATGGACGACAACACAACCTGGTCTCTACTACAACTTTAGCGGAGGTAAGAGCCAGACTGTAATTCATGGTAAATATTCTGGCAACTATTCCTATCGTTCCAACTTAGAAGGACAAGAATAATTACGAAAAAACTTCAAGTTGAATCTTGCCGTACAAGCTGGCCTAAAGTCTGTCGGTAATGCTTCAAAGACGTGTCCACAGCGTCAGTCTTTTCTTGACCTTAATAAACGCCTGTTCCATTTATAAAAAATAATGGAATCCGAATAATCCGTTCCAGGAGTCTCTTTTATTTTGCCAACTGTACTTCCTAACGAACCATAATATTTCCCAAACATAACCATTATATAACTCGAAAAGCTAGTCATTATCGAAGACTTTTTTCGTAGCCCTCAATGATTATTAATCAACAGTTTTAGTTTTATCATGTCACTTGTGTTCCAAAGACAACGCCTCGTCGTAACGGTCTGTTGTAACGCCTTGTCGTAACGACTCGTCGTAACGTACCTGATGCACTTCCTTTCCAGACCGAGGCGATGTCGTGGCTGGATGGCGCGGTCGGGGGGAATAATGACGGGGGAGTGTTTGGAGGAGATGGCGAGTGGGGCATGCGGGACGACTCCCTGTGGGGGGAGGTGCACCCCGGGCCCCGCCTCAACGTGACCCTTGAGGAGAGGTGTGAGGCGGCCTTCAAGTACGACTACCATGCGATGGTGGCCGTCAGCTGCCTCATGCTGTTGCTCTTCGGCATCGTGTACAGCCTCTTTGGTGAGTTCGGTATGGTCTACCTTGGGCTGCTGGCGGTCAGTGTCGTCGGTGTGATGCCACCTAGCAAAATATAACCTGTCAACACTATGGCAGTGGTATTAGTCTTCTTACTTATGAACTTTTTCACGAGGACTTTAAGCACAACTTGGCTCTGACGCTAATCCTTAACTATTCAACAAACCCGCTCTCCTGTTCGAGGCTTCTTGGAACTTGTTCGTTCGAGCAGTGAAGCGTCATCAACCCTCGGGTGAGGTTGCTTTCATGGTTAAAAATGATCGCTGTTCTATGAACAGGTTTTCTTATCCTCAATATTTGCAAATCTGTTTTTACCTTCAACAGCATCTGTTGGAAAAAATATCGGTGGTCTTTCTGATTACTAGCCGAAAGTTATTCACCAAAGGAATTGGTTATGATGCTCTCGAATATTTCCTAATTATTGTTACGGTAATGTCTAAGGTGTAAGGCGAAATGATGACTATTCCTTGCGTCACTATGCATAAAATTGCTATATATATTATATGAAGAGGTCTTCCTACCATCACTGTTTTAAACTAAGTAAATGAGAATAGGTTTTCCTGCTTCTGACGTCATTGAGCAATTGAACTATTTCAAACCTCTATAGTTTTTCCATTTTGATGTTTTCATTTATTTTCTTTGTGATTTCAGTGTAGGGGTAGTGGATGTGTCACAGCAGATAACCGTTATAGCGAAAATAATTCAATAACTGTCCACATTACATAGTCGTCTTGTGTTTTGCGAGTTGTTATAAGTAGAGGCCGTCCATGTAGCCTAGCCTACATGACGTGAACGTTCTTTCCATGTCTCTCTCTCGGTACCGTGTCATAATTTCTTCAACATTTCATTTTTATTGCAATTAGCTACATACTCATTCACCACCCCTCTCTTGCCCTTTCCCTTGTATTGCAGTCCATGACTGCAGGTCCATCCCATCCTTCCTAACACTCTTCCTTCGTCTGCCTGGTCCCCTTCTCCCCCCTCCTTCATCTCTATTCCTCCTAATGATTCTTGCCCTTCCCCAGGCTACCGTTGCTTCAAGGCGGTGATGTTCTTGACGGGATTCCTGTTTGGGTCGGTGGTGGTATACCTGGTGTGCCTCAGCGAGGCTCTGCTGCCTGTTCTGGGCAATGCGGGAGTATCTTTGGCGGCTGGTCTCATGTTCGGCCTCATCACCATGTTGGTACAGTACGTCGGCCTGTTCATGACCGGCTTCCACACGGGCCTCTTCCTTGGAGTAGCGGGCATCGCTACGGCCTACCCCTGGTGTGTAGTGGGGTACCCAAATTTTGGCATACTTTTCTTCCACTGGTAGTAGGGCACTCACGGTACAGCCTTCTCTTGGTGTGTGGAGTGGAGAAGCACCCATGCCACCCTTGCTGCTGCCTCCCACTGGTAGTAGGGCCCTCATGGAGAACTCATGTTTCGGCTTTCCCGTTTTGTGACAGGCACTTAACAACAGGGGACGGGCACGCATACTCGTCCTTCTTTGCGGCTTTCTTCTAATGTGTAGTGGGGCGCCCTCCCACAGCCTTTCCATGTGTGTAGTGGGGCGCCCTCCCACGGCCTATCCATGTGTGTAGTGTGGCGCCCTCCCACGGCCTATCCATGTGTGTAGTGGGACGCCCCCCCCCCGGCCTATCCATTTGTGTAGTGGGGTCTTTAGGCTAAGGCCTTACCTGGGACTCTCAAGCTATGGTTTTCTCTTGCAAGTTATGGAGGCCCTCAGGCTACGGCTTTCCCTTGTGTACAGTGATGCCCTCAGATACCCTCAGTGATACCCCTTCACACCGTTGTGTGTAGGAGAGCATCTATACTACGGCCTACCTTATGTGATGTGAGGTAGCCATGCCATGGCTTGCCCTCGGAGGTGTTTTGTCGTACTATCTACCGAATTAATGCAATCATAATCAGTTTCATCAGGGAACTTCTTCTATTTGTTTCCTTATCTTGGATCATTCACTAAATATAATTTTCGGAACGTTACTTTTTATCGGTCTCTGCTCACCCTTGTCTCCCAGGTGGGTGCCGGGCAGCGTGTGGGTAGTGGTGGGTGTGCTGCTGGGGGCTGGGCTGCTGCTGGCCATCCTCACCCTCTACTTCCAGAAGGGCCTCACCATCCTAGGCACCGCCATCAGCGGAGGAGCGCTCATGGCGGCCACTCTAGACTACTTCATTGAGAAGGTGAGTTGCGTGACGTTCTGCTTGTGAAAAAAAAGTCCGTATGGCAACGCAAGGTCTTGTGTTCCCCTTTTCGTATAGCAACCCTTCAAATACATGTACAAACGCTAGGCCAAATTCCCAGAAGAGGTGGCCGTCTTCTAGACACACCACACATTCCTCTCATGCTCTCATATACATACCCAACCTGAGCCTTTCAACGCTAATGGGTCCGGTCAGGACTCGAACCCCTACTTCTGGTCAGTGAGGGCCGAGATCAGTGTCAGCACCAGAGCCCGGCAGCTTTCACTGGTTTACCCCTGCGCCGTCATAATTACCGGGCCCTCTCACATTCACGTCCATTCAGATTCTCAACGAGCCATGGGCGGGAAAGCTCATCAGAGCAGCGTTAAAACTCATCCATTCACAATCCTTCTCCACTCACGCTAATCCATTGCACGCTCTCTCACTACCTCCACACTATGTCTCTTCCCTGAAGCATATTGCACGCCGTCCATCCACCAAAACTTGGGTCTTCCTGCAGGTTTGCGCGCACTCGCCACGACGTTCATCATCCTTTTCACCCATCTCCCCTCACCATGTGTCCAAACCACCTTAGCACATGTGAATCCACACTTCTCCAACTTCTTCACCATCCTCGTGCTAATTCGAACACCGGTATTATTGATTTAATCCCTCAGCGTCACTCCGGCCATAACTCTCAAACATTTCATCTCGAAAACATTACAACGTCTTTTTTCACCCGCTCTCGCCTCCCACGCCTCGGCCCCGCAGGGCGCAACTGGAATAATCACTTCCTCGTACAGTAGCGAACAAAAATTCGTTTATGGTTAGTCTGTAACCGGAAAAACAAATTCGACTTTTCCCACGTGGAATTTAACTTCATATATAATTTTTTTACGTTACTTTGTGTGCACAAAGCTTCTTAATGGGTAATAATAATCAAATTTCCGATAAGTTTTAATATGGGTCGGAAAATGGACATAAAAGATTTTACTTAGTTTCAAATCATAAACGAATTTTTGATCGCTACTGTACAACACAAACACTTCCACTCGCAAACCTTTCAACCCAAACACTCAACAGACCTCCCCGGACGTCTCATTCTGCTCTCCCAATCTTGCTCTATATTGCCAGTGGGCGGTTCACCAAGACATGTCGTCCGACAACCTCCCAATAGTCATCAATTATCAACTCTGATCCACAATCCACTATAAACTCCCTCACACTTCTCGTAATTACAAGAGAGCAGACTGGGACAAATACACGATATCTATAGAAACCCTCCTACAAAACTTATACGTCACCCAATATACAACCATCGACATGGCCACAAAACACTTCACTGCAGTACTTACCCACGCAGACAGACAACACATACCCGCCGGGCTCGTTCGTGGCTTCAATTCAGTTTTCTTGGCCTATATTAAGCGCAAAATTCAACAGCGGAATCATCTCCGTAATTTACCTTCCACCAATGACAGAATCACTCGGATTCAAACCTTAAACGCAGAAAATGATGCAGATATTTGTGAGCAACAGACGAACCTGTGGCGGGATTTGCTTGCAAACACAAACTTCCAAACCTCACCATCAAAATTATGGAAACTCATTAGAAGCCTCATCAACAAAAATACAAACCACATGGACACACACGAGGCAATCCTACCACCCAACCCCTACACCATCCCATCACACCAACAACAAGCGGACGTACTCGACGAACACTACGCAAACAACGGCCACTTACCACACCATCCAGACAATAGGAGGATACTCAAACAGCTACACAAATTACAGACCGACCCAAACATTGATCCTCCTTTCACACCCGCCATGACCATAGCCGCTATCCGCCAGACTAAAAACTCGTCAGCAACGGGTCCAGATGGCATATCATACATTCACCTTAAACATCTAGGTCCTCACGACATCGCGATCCTAACAGATATCTTTAACTTTTTCATTCTACACAATACAATAATCAACACTTGGTATCGAGGGCAAGTCATACCCATCCTAAAACCCAACAAAGCTCCTACAGATACAGCCTCATACAGACCCCTTTCTCTTCTCCCGAACTCCTCAAAAATCTTGGAGAGACTGGTTCTAAACAAAATTAATGCCCACATCCCACTGTCCCACACGCAACACGGTTTCAGGACCCAACACTCGACAACCACTCTCCTCACCAACCTGACCCAGACCATCCATGAAGACCTGAACAAAAAGAAGCTAGTCAAACGAACTCTGGTATGCGCTATCGACATAAATAAAGCCTTCGGCACAGTTCCAAGACGCGTCTTCATGAACAAAATACTGAATACATAAATACATTCAATCTACAAGAAATGGATTGCAAATTTTCTCTCGGGCAGACAAGCGCACACTCTATAATATAACTTTTGTTATCTCGATACTCTCGATAAAATGCTATTTCTCTGTAATGAGTAAGAGCCATATGGTTTTGCATCACGCTTCTGCTTTTTATTCGGAAATATCCTGATGAGAAAATATAACAGATGTTTTTACGAGAGAATCTTGATAACATCCGTTGAACGTAGTTTTCGACCCATTTAGACCATTGTGTCTCCTAACCTTACACGGGAATCTCGAAACTTCTAAGTTCCTCGACTGTCCTCGAGTTTTTAGGAAAATAAACTTTTGGCCGCTTGGCGGCACGTGGCGTCTTGCGCCTGTCGGTCTAAATGTCTTCCAGGTAGCGAGTGGCGCGCTCAGCTGTCTGCCGGCTGAACCCCAACCCCCAACCTCCTCCTTTCCTTTTTAAGCGAGGCTTGGGCTACCCCTTCATTCATGAGGCCTAGCGAAGTTGCTTTCCTTGTTGGTGCGTAGTTGGTGCGTAGTTAAGATAGCAGGGGAGGAGGAGGCCCAAATGGCTCTTACTCATTACAGAGGAATAGCTTTTTATCGAGATAACAAAAGTTATACTCTCTTCCAATCGTAAGAGCCATATGGTTTTGCATAGAAAATACCATCATCATCATCATGTAGCGCAAGCTGGCCAATGCCAGAAGAGCACAGAAGTTGGATGGATCGGCTGCATCTTAAACTGGGTGTTCCCAAAGAAGCGCTTGCCGTGTAAGGGAATGATAACACATTTGTATAAATGGTGGTAATAACTGTACTGATTGACGAATACAAGAATTGTCGACAACAGCAAAAATCTAGGTCCTAGCGGCAAACTATCATGCGGGACCTGAACTTGAGGCCCCAAATAATATTCATGTATGGGTAATTACAAGTATGGCGTTGTGGCAACGGCGGTGAACATGCGTGCTCGACGCGGCCAAAAAACAATATGCGGGCCGTGAGCATAAGCAACAAAAGAGTAGTTACGTAATAAATACATATTGCCCTCCAGAGAGGGTGGGTAAACCGTCCGGTAGGCAATAAATTCTAAATATACCAGTACCAACAATGTGTACAATAGCTAGCTCCTATGTTAACAGAGTTGTACGGCAAGTAGGATAAGGAAAGACACATTTCGTAATCTGTATTCTGAAGGCTTTGCGTGGAGTGTCGCCGCACGCGATGGTAAGATAATGAAGTACGTACTCTATGCTACGTAAAGGAGGTGCTGGCCTCAGCGGATGCGGTGTCCAAAACGTTTGAGGCGAGAAGGACAATCTACCTACCTGATTCCCAAGGAGACGCAAGGTTAGTTAGGCTTTTCACTGTGAAGAGGTATTTGTGCACGAATACGTAGGGCGATTACCAAAACGCATTGGATATGATGTCTTTAAGCGGGACTCCACGCGTCCAAGCGAGAGACGAAGACATCGTGAGCTTTAGTGAAGACATGCGGTGTGGCCTCATTGATAAGCGAGCAGATGTAGTGCCCCACCGATGACGCCCTGAGAAGCTTACCGGAAGTAGGATGGATGAACAAAAACTCATTGTGCGATGGACATCGTGCTATGTAGGCTTTGAGTGTGGTCATGGGGCTCAAGTCGTGTGCCCGGCTTGGTCTGGTTTTTGTACAGGAACATGTCAGCGGTCAGGATGAGCGCGCATGGAGGGTTCGTGGAAAAATGTAGTCCCGTGCGTGACATGGCTGCAATTTCAGAGACCCCGTTTCCTGCTGCAAGCTCGACGAGAAACAGTCTTCTGAAAGAGTGCTCAAACTGACGTCGTCCGAGTATTGAAGCGAGCATGTCGCTCGAGCTTCCACTGCGGCACGAAACATCATTGGGGCGGATTCTCGTGAAACTGGGCCCTAGCCAGTTCTTGAAATATCGGCCCGCGGGTCGTGACGCTAAATCCATGTAAGAGGGGCAAGTGTAGCGCATTCCTGTAGACCAGAACCGTACGAGGGTTGAGCCGCTTCTGATTACCGGCGTAGTGCAGGAACGTCAAGAGGGTAGACTGATTGATGGACTGCGCATGCGTGGCGCGTAGTCACGTTTGGAAACCAGTCCAGACGCTTTGGTATAGGCGTTGTGTGGACTGCCTGTGCGTGTTAACCAGGGTGTCCGTCAGCGAGCTATTGAATTTGATCGTGAGCACCGTTTTTTAAAATTGAATGCGAGATAACGCGAGAAGGGTCGTGATCATAGAGGGACGTCCCTGGGACACTTCGAGGGATCGAGCGAGAGTTCGTTGAAAGACCCGACGACCGTTGGCCACCACAGTGCGTTGGGGTGGTCGAGAGTTTGCGAAGCACTTGGGGAATCAGGTTGTATGGAGGGAAGAGGTATATTTCCTTCCACTGATTCCAGTAGCATTGGAGAGAATCCACTAAAGCCGCTCGCAGAGTAGAAAACGGAGCTGCAAATAGTAAGAGCTTGTGGTTCCCTGGATGCGCGAAGAGGTCGATGTGCATGGTCTCGCGTAGGGTATAGAGGCGGGAGAAGCACTGAGGCGTCAGCGCCCATTCCGTTTCTACCTGTAGGAGACGTGAGAGCTGATCGGCCTAAACGTTCTGCGAACCGGGAAGGTAGGTCGCGAGAAGAGAGAGGTGGTGGCGTTAGAGGATCTGTAGGAGCTGTGCTCTGAACTTCTGCAGAGCCGGGGCCTTGCTAGGCCCAAGTGATTCACCATGGTCACTGCCACGCGGTTGTCGAACATCACGCGGACTGTGGTGTGGTGCCAATGAGCTCGTACGCCCAGCGCGTGTATGATGGCCAGCGATTCCTTCGTCGTAATATGGAGATAGCGTTCCCTGGGAGACCAGCGGCCGTAAGACTGCTGGTCGCTGCAGCATACGGCACCCCACGCTTCGTCCGATGCATCCGTCCACAAGAGGTGCTCCGAGGGGGAGGCATTACGAACGGGACGAGAGTATGAAGAAGAGTCCCGTCGCGCCAGTGCTAAGCTGCCTGGCGCTAAAGATTGTTGAGACGGCAGGGCTTGCGGGAGAGGTGGAGAAAACGTGCTGCGATCACCACCTCGTTGAAGAAGTGGCGAGCATAGCGTAAGTAAGGTATGAGTAAATTTATTATACCGAGGAAACCCTGATGCTGTCGGAGCAAGAGGGTTCCGCGGGAAAGTATCTGCGTGGCCATGTCCTTGCAGAGGTCGATGTGTCGTAAGGCCGGGGCGATGGACCCGGGCCATGCTGTTGAATGTTACCCCCAAGAAGTCGATCTGCTGGGGGGGTTCTATAATAGATTTCTCCATGTGGACGCGGAAGCCTAGTTTGAGGAGACGGTCGTAGGCCGTCTGGGTGTTGCGCCGGCAGTGAAGTGCTGTCGGTGCCCAGAGTAGCCAGTCGTCGATGTAGAAGGCCGTATCTATCCCTTGCTGATGGAGTAAAGGAAGGGGCAGCTTCGCGACCGTTTTAAAGATTTTTGGTCCCAAATTGAGACCGAATGGGCGGGCCAAAAAGGAAAACTGTTGGCCTCGCAGTTTGGAAGCCAGGAACCTTTGGAACCTGGGATGAATTGGGATGTGCGGGAAGGCGTCTTTGATATCCAGCATGGTGATATCCAGCGGATGGGACATGCGGAACGTGAATACCGGGATGTATCTGTTGAGGTCGGAGAGGTCGATCACCAGGCGATCTCCTTCAGAGGCCTTGGGAACCGCAAAGATGCAAGATACAAAAACCGGCTGTTTTGGAACCGCCTTGACTATGCTTTTGCGCAGAAGTTCTGATACGAGGGGCTCTAGAACGTTCTCGCGTTGTCGGTGAGACTGTGTGATCGAGTGGAGGGGGGTCGTGGCGTACAATTCCAGGAGAGGTCTGTGGCGATAATACGTTTGACCAAGGGCGTGGCCTTGGTCCAGTGCGCGAGGCGGTTCCTGAGGGATGCCGGCAGAACGTCAGAGATTGCGGAAGAGGGGTCGGTCCCGCTATCTGTGGTAAGCTGTGGGCTGCGAGCGGGAGGGGGAGGATCGTTTGTGTGCCGAGGCTCTCCGAACCCCTCCGCAACTACCCCTTCTTGGAACTTATTGGGTGGGTCCCCGGGCCCCCAGGGCAGGCGGGGGGAAGAGGGCCTGGAGCTTGTCTGAATAACGGCGGTGACCACCCGCCTCGCTTGGGGTTGCCTAGCGTCCTGCTTGAACGTAGGGCGCGCCCCGGGCGGTGCGGGTCGGCCATGAAAGGAGCTTCGTGCTATTCCTCCTCGGCTATAGAGGGGATGTTGTGCGACAGCTTCTTGGTGTTGCGGGGTCTCCGTTGAGCAGGGGCAACGAAACCTGATGTGGAGGGGGCCAGAAACAAGAGGACCTCTGTCCTGCTACGGAAAGTGTCCAGCGCTTGGCTAGCCTGTAAAATCGCTCCGTCGACGAATAGTTGAGATTCAAATACCGACCCTGCTAGCAGGGCGGTATGGGCGGATTCCTGAACGATCCTGTCCAGTGTCTGAAGTCGAATCTGGTATCTCTACTGAGCTGCGTCGAAGAGAGATCCCGACAATAGTTTGTGAACAGAGGGGTAACTGGCGTGCCATCGGTGATGACGGGAGTCCGGATGCGCTCAAGGTTCCCCGTCAGTGGTGCGCCACGCAGGTTCTAAGCCACGTGCGTGTGGAGGTGGAGGGCATAGGTACGTGCTTCTATGGCCATGTGATGGACCGGGAAAGCGATCTTATCCTTTGTGGCGTCGAAGTGAGCCTTTGGGGAGAGGATCGGAGCATTCACAAACTCCATCAGGGACTTGACTACGGGGCAGTGTGCTGTGAGAGCAAAGTGCGTGTTGGACTAAGCGTCGAGGTCCTTCGGTGCCGACCCGTTGGGCAGAGTGGTATTGATTTGCTCGAGGAATTTGGGTAGTGCATTTGGGATACGTTCCAGAACGAACAAACCGTCTTCTCTTATGGTCACCCCCGATGGGAGGGCTGCTCGACCGCAAAGACACTTGAGAAGCTGGAGAGGCAGCTTCTTCGAACCTACTGACGGCAGAAAAAGGGTGGACCTGCGGACTAGTAGCTGTACCGCGGTGCTTGTTAAGTCCACTTTGATCAGATTGTTAAGGGGCTCTGTGGTGTGGACCTCATAGTCGCAGCTCACCAATTCTTCTGTGTACGTCGCTCTGTGGGGAGGTACATACCACCTCTCCTCCGGGGAAAGAGAGAGGCGAGGGGCGGTGTTTTGTCTGCTGCCGTGCTGTCCTCCTTTGCCTTCCGTTTGTTCCTAGTCTCCGAGTAGCGAGGTGGATTGCGTTGCTTGCCCAAAAGTAAGGTGGCGATAGTCCGGGTGCAAAAAGGACCTTGTGTCCGATGTGACGTTGCCAGTGTATATGTCTCATGGACTGATTTCTGTTTAGGAAATCCTCGTAGGCCGCACTGCCTGGGGCCGCTTTCACGGCCGATAGGCAGATGGGGCACCGTGCTGGCCTATACACGTGTCCCGCGAAGTAGCTGGCGTGTCTCAGGCAGGTGGTATGTAGGTCGTTTTTGGGCAGAGGAGAGGCATATTCGGAGCAGGTTGACTGGGAAGCCGATAGGTGTTGCTGTCGGGTGGCTCGGTGGCTTGACGCGAGGAGCGTTTCCGGCATGTTCTGAAATCAGGGAGAGAGAAGTATAAGTCGGAGGTAAAGACTTATACAAGAGTATGGGTATAACACATTTTGTGTGATTATGTCGACAAATTTGGTATGTCGACAAATTTTTGTCTCAACAAATTTCTGTCTTGGCAGATTTCTGTCTTGGCAGATTTCTGTCTTGGCAGATTTGTCTCGACAGATTTGTCTCGACAAATTTCTGTCTTGACAAATTTATGTCTCAACAAATTTTTGTCGTCAAATTTCTAGCTCAACAAATTTCGGTCTCAACAACGTTCTTTTTCGACAAATTTCTGTCGCGATAAATTCCTGTTTTGACAAATTTTAGTGTGAACAAATTTTTGTTTCAACATTTCTGTCTCGATAAATTTCTGTTTCGACAAATTTCTGTCTTGACAAATGTTTGTTTTGACATTGTCATGTCGTTGGACGCAGCTCACTGAGAGCAAATTCAGTACGGCAGGGCAATAATTGCCGACCCCGTCTGTGGCTCTACGAGCAGTGGGTCACTCATACACTGCCCAGATGGGCCGCCTCGCATTGAATCTTACCTTTCGAAAAGGTGCGACGATCTGTCAGGATCAAGTGAGGCGGGAGTGCTCTGCGTCCGACGGAAGCTAGAGCGACGAATGAATGATGATGATTATGACCATCTATGTATGAATAAACTTTTTATTTTATTTCATTTATGACGAGTCGTGATAAGGTGGGAATAGTAGAGAATACAGAGAAGTAAAAAGAGTGAATGGAAATCAGTAGAAGGAATTGAAAAATCGCTCAAAGCGACATCTATAGGATGATACTCTCGAAGTATATAATTTATCGCGATGCTATGCTAAATTAAAAATTGATCATCGGATCACTGCATTTGAAAAATACTGTTATAACGGTAATCTATTAGCGGTCTACTTTATTTTTTTCTCTGGCTTGTCGGGCGCACATTGTCGGACAGATGAAATACAGACTACTCTCATACGCCAGTGGATTTGTGGGTTTAAGACGTCATACATTCTCTCATCAGACTGTCGTACATATATCCGTAGGTTCATTTTTTTTATTCTTACAGGGCTTGTCGGTTTCAGACTGACGAACAGACATGAAAAAATTATAAACAAATTGTGTGGCGGACAGATGTCCAATGATCTATGGTAATTTTATAGCTTAATATTACCAAAGAACATTAATGATGGGGTAGCCCAACCCTCGCTTATATAGGAAAGGAGGAAGTTTCGGTTTCAGCCGGCAGACGGCTGAACGCACCACTCGCTACCTGGAAAACACTTAGACCGGCAGGCGCAAGACGCAACTCGTCGCCAAGCAGCCAAAAGTTTATTTTCCTGAAAACTCGATGACAGTCGAGGAACTTGGAAGTTTAGAGATTCCCGAGTAAGGTTTAAAGACACAAAGGTCTAAATTTGTCGGAAACTACGTTCAACGCATGTTATCAAGATTCTCTGGTAAAAAGTCTTTGTAATGCTTTCTCTTCAGGATTCATTCAAATAAACAGCAGAAGCTCAAAGTAAAACCATATGGCTCTTACGAGTGGAAGAGAATAAAAAGCCATCTCGTACCCGCCACTTCCCCAACGGTGTCCCACAGGGCCTCGTCCTTCCCCCTCCCTTTCCAATGCCTTCATGCACGACCTGACAAATCCAACAGAACCCAACACCTATATCAGCTCGTATGCGGACGACCTCATAATAATCTCACAGAACCTCGAACACGAGATCGCCGCCGCACACCTCCAGCAGTACCTGAACTCTCTTGAAGTCTGTCTGCTGGATAACAGAATGAGGGTGTCTGCTAGCAAGTCTTCCCTAACACTATTAGCACCAGACAACAGTGAACACCGTGTTTACACCCATTTCACGCTTAACAACACTCTCATACCCCACTATCACAATCCTTGGAATAACTTATGACACGGGGATGACATTCAAACCGCACACAAAAAATATTGGCGCTAAAGCCATACCAAGACTGAATGTGTCCCGGGTACTTACCACAACCACCTACGGTCACTCCAAGGAATCGATTACAACACTATTCAAACAATTTATTAGGCCCATCAGCTCCTACGCAAACACCGCCTGGTCCTCTGACCTTGCACAGACACATATTAATTCCTTACAAAGGATACATAACACGGTCTTGTGCATCGCTACGGGTAAAGCACAGTCCACAACAATTTCCCACCTGCATGAGGAAACGAAGGTTCACCATCTCAGACATCATCTTGATATGAGAATGACTCAATTTTTTAACAAGATTGTAGACCAGACACATCCCTGCCACCACCTACTGAACCCCCGTCAAGCCTACACAACACACCAGCAACACACCCTACACAACACACCAGCAACACACTTCGCCCATCATCACACGATTATTCTTCGCCCTGCGGACAACACATCTATGCACAAACGGAAACACACACACACACACTTCACAGTCCTTGCATTGGATGAACACAGAGTCAACACGGTCCTGCGGGGTCACCTGCCTGAGGTGGACGTGGAGGAGTTGAGGTTGTTCAGAGGTGCGCTGGTCCATCTGTCGCTGCTGAGGTGCGGGCACCACATGGCCCTCCAGTCATACCAGCATTGACTAAAGAATATTTCTTCCGACCTTTGTTTGCGATGTAGGGGTTCACCCGATATGGTCGAGCACGTCATGACGTCTTGCCTAGCAGTAGCACCTGGCCGACTCGACCTCAATATCAAGTCGGTGCGTGATCTGTGGGAACGCCCGAGGGACGGCATCACCTTCCTCAAGAATGTAGGCTTAATATAAATGCCTGCATCTGCTAAAAAATCCATAACATGCACTTGTCGGTGGGTTCCGAGGCTTCTGATTGTGCCCTTGTTGTGGCTCCTTCATCGCAGGAGGGGTTGAGGTTGAGCAACAGCAACAACCTTCTTTTTGCTTCCAAACCCAATAACCTACAGCTCATTACATTCTTCGGTGCACTAAACACTTGACACCCTTCCTTCTCTCTAGATTTTTATCTAAATTTCCATTAGTCTAGACTCTACACATGAGAGCTCTAACAAAAAGAAGGTGTCCGGCATTGGTACCTGTTCGTTGCAAAACGGTGTCCAGCAATGACACCGGTCAGTATTGGTTTAATGAGGCTTTCTCTTCAGGTGCTGATTCGAGTTGTTTCGAGGATCATCGTTTGATGCTATTTCCTTCTACCACCTTTTCCTTTCTTGATCTATTCAAACAGATAATGCACAGACACATGATGCTCTCTTAGACGTTCTATGTCAGAACTAATCTTCTTACTATCAAAATGCAACCAAGTTTGAGTCAAAAGTCCTGTTGTTGTCTTCTTACTCTTGTTACCACTGTAAACACTTACAAACAGTCAAAACATTGAATTCCCTACAATAATTTTCCATTTAGGCGGATATCGATCGCATCGCATCGTCATTCCTCGAATGCGTAGGTGGACAGCGATCGCATCGTCATTCCTGAAATGCGTAGGTGGACAGCGATCGCATCGTCATTCTTCGAATGCGTAGGTGGACAGCGATCGCATCGTCATTCCTGAAATGCGTAGGTGGACAGCGATCGCATCGTCATTCTTCGAATGCGTAGGTGGTCAGCGATCGCATCATCATTCCTCAAATTCGTAGGAGTCAGCGATCGCATCGTCATTCCTCGAATGACGATGCCAAGAAGCCAAGAAGTCTTCGATGCTTTCCGTAGCAGGGTCGAACATTTTCTGGGCGTTGTCGTGAGACATTTTCAATGTTAGCACTTAATGCGTTTTCCCAAATAAATTACACTGAATTCTTCACCTTGTCGCCAGTTGTTATATCTCACGATATTGAAGGCTGAGGACTTCTAGATAAACAAGGGTGGAATAATATATCTGATTTATTTGCAAATATACAATTTATACAAGTCGAGAAAATAGGAATTTAAGTTAGGTGTAGGAGGAGCGAGCACAGGCAAGTAACCAGTCTGTATCGGGGTCGAGTCAGCACTGACTCTCTCAGACAATCCCTTGCTGCTCCATCCATTTCACTTCCGTCACAAGCGTGGCCCATGACATAATTGTCTCGGCACCGGGCGTCATCTTAATTGCTGTATGCACCCAAATGATTTCCGTTCGCTTCAGATCAACTTGTTTACTGCTAATAGGTTCTCGCATTATAAATTACCTTGTCAAACTATACTACCCGACCTTCCGGCCCGCGCATGTCTAATGTAATGGGGATTTATTGATGAGGGTTCTACTCTCCGGAAATCTCCTTTGTTACGCATTGACATTGCCTAAGTATGGAGACATGACACCTTCACTACCGCTCTTTCTCCTCCCACTAATCTATTCCCCTTCCACCCCTGCTCCATTATCAATCTTCTGCCCCTGCTTCACCATCGATCTTCAACCTCTGCTCCACCTATAGTTGAGCCGACATTCCTCCATATTCCCTTCTCCACACCCGCACATGAAACAGCGTTTTAGATCTAAAGCTTGTTCAGAAATCAGACGAAGTGGCGATCTATCAAATGCCATTTGAACTGCGCGCACAAAATCAGAGCTTTTTAGCAATATTTCTTATTGGGCTTGACACTGCCGGCGATGCTTAAGATAACATCAACAAAGACGTTGTTGGAATTAGAGCCGGGAGGGTGAGGAAGTTGAAGGACAGAGTAGATTTGCGTGTTCGAAGTGGGTTTCAGACACGGTGAGGATGAATGGTGGAAGATTGGCGATATGAGTGATGAAAGCGGAGGGGAGTGGGCGTAGGCCTAGAAGAACCCGAAGTTGGGTGGATGAGTAGCGTGAAGGCGAGAGAGCGTTCAATGGATATGCGTGAGTGGAGAATAGTTGCGAATGAATGTTTTGACGCGGCCCTGATGCGCTTTGCCGTACTTAGCCTCTCGTTTTGAAGCGGGATGGACTGCGGTGGAGGAGTGCCCGGCACAGCAACGGTATGCCAGTGAGAGGTGGGCCCTGCTGCTAACACGGAGTTTGGACGTCACTCCTGAACCGAAGTGCGTGTTGCAGTTCCCCCGACAGGACCATAACTAAAGGGTAGCTTTGGTACCTTGTGTGAGGTGCGTCTTGGCGTCGGTCATCCTTTTATGCTTGATTTAGCCTTGCGTCTGTACCTGTTATTCGGCTTCATGAACTTGACTGTGCTGATTCAGCATTTGTTATTTTTATCGGTTCAAAGTAAAACGTAAGTAAAGCACATGAATTGTATGCGAGTTGACAGAATTTGGTGTCGTCCTCAATTTGAAGACGCAATGGGAACGGTCGAAGTGTAAACTACCGTTGAAGTAACAACAACGTATCCACGTGCGCGTTCGCAACCCGCGTTATCCTGTACAACGGTCCCCCTAACCTGTGTGCTCGAGTACCTGCAACAGAGCATTAACTTAGCAGCCAATTGTAAAGTTCTCTTTCAGTGACAGGTATCTTCCGAGGGTAGCCATAAGTACCCCTTCATCTCCTTGACCTCCAAGCTTACCTTCTCCAACTTTCCAGTTTGTGATGACGCAGTGGCTGGTGGTGAGCCGCAATAGAGACTGCCAAGCTAAACCTCCCTTCCTCCCCAGTTCGTCATGGTGCAGTGGTTGGTGGAGAGGCTGGTGGTGAGCAGTGAGAGTGAGAGCGTCTGCTGGTTCTCCTGGCTAATACTGGCTGTGTGGCCCTTCATGGTGGTGGTTGGCACTCTGACGCAGTGTTGCCTCACCGGCACCGGCATATACCACACGCAGCGTGAGTGTGGAATCACAAACTTCGTGAATGCTGACAATTTCGAAAAATGAAGCACTTATGATGCCTAAAGACTTCTTCTATTGGGAGTTACTGCAAAAACTGCAATTTTTAAATTTTAAGTTTTATCCTCTGTAAATACTACACTATGCACTTTCGAATGTAGCCCAGTAATGATAGTCGCCTCACCAAACACTCTCCCCTATAAGAGTCATACCCATTGACATCTCTTGCAGTGGTGCCAAGTAAGAATGCGCGCAACGTCAACCTACAGCGGCTGCGAAGCAGAGAAGCACGCGCCGAGATCCGGCAGAAGAAGTACCGCTACCTGTACCAAGTCCGCACTGCTCACGGCGACATCATCAGCCAGGTGAATATGCCGGTCACTGACCTGCGTTACACCACAGTGGCTGAGCCTCTGCCATAGCTGCGGATCTGAGTCCTAATGGCTGAGCCTCTGCCTGAGCTGCTGGGTCTGATCCCTAATGGCTGAGCCTCCGTCATAGCTGCTGGGTTTGCGCCCTAATAGCTGAGCCAATGCCTGTTCAAACAAGTCTCATCGAGTTCATGACCAGCACATTCCTAAGTCAGAAAGTCCAAGTGCCTGATCCAGGATGTAAAATACATCACCGAACTTCATCAGATCAGTGTAGCTTAATGGTCACATCTAATGGCTGTAACGCTGTGTTCGAGCGATGCAAGTCCTGTTCCCGACCTCAAGCAATCACGTCTAGTCTCTTATTGTCCCATTTCCGGCCTTACGCATCGCCTTAGAGTCAAGAAAATTGATTTTTTACGCTCAAAAACCATTGGTTAGACATTCTGAGTTACAGGTCGAGTAAATTTCTCATTGTGGCCACGACCAGGGTTCAAAGTTAAAGAGACTTCAAACATTTAGGCACTATTCACACGTGTTCTATCTCGATCAATTACTGCCCTATGTTGTGTCCACGTCCTGACCATGCACTGCTACCGACTTCTGTTTCAGCGCTTTGTATTGCATTTGTAAACGTAAGTGGCGCGGCCGTTGGCTATAACCGGGCTTTATCTCGACCTTGCTCCCTAATCCGCATAGAACTGTAATCACTTGTTGCTACATGCGTTGAAGGAATCTTTCTGTGCTTCGCTAACTCCCGGAACCGGCCTCTCTTTATTATTGCTCAGCATATCATAGATAGCGTCAGCCTGAATTGGTACCCCAGATCAGTTGTCTTACTGAGTCACATGACACTCAGAGGCACATGACGCACACAGGCACAGGACGCTCACAGGCTCATGACGCTCACAGTGTATTCCCTTGTTGAAAGCCGTGACCGTTGTCATTGCCACCACATCATGGGCAGGATGAAAGTTTGGATGTAACGGTTAGAAAATCGCTCAGCTGCTTGAATGACAGCTTAATATTCCCAGCTCAAGTCTTTTTAGTTGCGAGGCGCTGCTCTGAGAGGAGCTTCTGACGCAGTGACCACCTCAGCACATTAGTCCTAATCTTTTAGGTTAGACTTAATAAACATCTATTTGTTCTATAGCTTCTAAATATTTTTCCACGTTCGGTAGATCAAAATAATATAAAAATGTAAATATATGTCGAAATTTTCAAATTCTATTTCCTAGCTTAGATGATAAAATGAACTTGATCAAAATTGTATTAGTTTTAGTTACTTGTATGTAATCCACTGCAGTCTTCCCTTGGTCGTTATTTCTTGGAAAGATTTCGATTCTATTTATGCTCAAAATTGTAACCAAGCTCAATGCACAACCAGGTCAGAACTACAGTGACTTGGGCATGATATGTGCCGAAACAAATGAGAGACAGACAATGACTTGTCGATAACTTGATAAAGCACTAGTTGCCGGTTTGACGTTCGGTGCCAGAAGGACTCAGACTCCAGCACACTAACAGATCTTGTCACTTAAATCTAATCTTCATTAGATCGAAGTTGATCAAATTGTGATAAACATTACTTCAGAGAAGATTGGGTGGATATCTTCTAACAGCACTGAGGATGTAGCCGTTATAAATTTAGTGACGGTCTTCCTTTTTATTATTATAAGAAGTATCACTGCTACTAAAAACCGGTGCGGCTGCTCTTATATTGCGGTATCTAATCGCACAGCATTCGGCCATGATGTTCCTTTTGTTTCATATACTAACCGCGACTGAGAGTCTTTCTAACCGTGAGTTCAGTTCTATTAACGCTGCTTGTCGGTCATCTTCTCGATCTGCCATTTCCATTAGTTAAACCCTAGCTTCATCTCCCCATATGTGTGGCGGCTAGCCCTGCTGTGTATTGGTGCTACCTTCTCTTGTGTATATGCCACAGGCACGAGTGTGTGAACTTTGATCTGGTAACAAAAGGACAGTTTTTGATGCAATGTGTGCGTTTCGAATTGTTTGAATTTTAAAGACACTAGCCCATGTCTATGTGGTACCATCATGATTGCTCTAATGCCGTGCTAAGCTAACTTCTTGGTGTATTGGGTCCTAATATTATCTGTAGTTTATCGTAACTTAATAAATAATAAAACACGTGTTTATATACATATAGCGTAATTAACTCTGTTTACTATCACACTTAACTTTGGGGTCAGTTTTCTGGCGTCACTGCACAGTTGAATAGCGCGTGTGGCGGCTTAATTATCCTTCATGTTCAGTTTAATTCCGCTCCATCAAGAGCCTTGTTATGATTCATTAAGAGCTCAATTAGGTCTGGGGAAAGGTAGACTCTAATTGTTGCCCACGACTAACTCATTCTGGTTTGTTAATATTTGATTTCACTTTCTGAATTGAAATGAAACAAAAGTTGCAGGTTTGGCGATAACAAATCAAGTAAAACTAGTTCTGAGGAGGGCAGAAACTCTATGCATCCTTAGCGCCGGTCGTGCTGTAGCAGGCATGAACATATAGCGACACGGTGCTGAACTGTCCCATCCCTCTACCTCCATCCCTGATGAGCCAAGTGAATATGTAGTGATGCGCGAGCTAAAGTCTTGCAACACTGTACTGATGCTGTGCTGACACTGTACTGACGCTGTGTTGCGCTGTGCTGACATTGTACTGACGCTGTGTTGCGCTGTGCTGACATTGTACTAACGCTGTCTTGCGCTGTGCTGACATTGTACTGACGCTGTGTTGCGCTGTGGTGGCATTGTACTGACGCTGTGTTGCGCTGTGCTGACGCTGTGTTGCGCTGTGCTGACACTGTACTGACGCTGTGTTGCGATGTGCTGACACTGTACTGACGCTTTGTTGCGCTGTGCTGACACTGTACTGACGCTGTGTTGCGCTGGGGTGACATTGTACTGACGCTGTGTTGCGCTGTGGTGGCATTGTACTGACGCTGTGTTGCGCTGTGCTGACGCTGTGTTGCGCTGTGCTGACACTGTTGACGCTGTGTCGCGCTGTGCTGATGCTGTGTTGCGCTGTGCTGACACTGCTGATGTGGTGTCGCGCTTTGCTGACAATATACTGACGCTGTGTTGCGCTGTGCTGTCACTGTGTTGACGCTGTGTTGCGCTGCGCTAATACTGAACTGACGCTGTGTTGCGATGTTCTGACACTTTATTGACGCTGTGTTGCGATGTGTTGACATTATATGACGCTGTGTTGCGATGTGCTGACACTGTATTGACGCTGTGTTGCGATGTTCTGACACTACTGACGCTGTGTTGCGCTGTGCTGCCATTGTACTGACGCTATGTTGCGCTGTGTTGACATTGTAATGACGGTGTGTTGCGCTGTGCTGACACTGCACTGACGCTGTATTGCGCTGTGCTGACACTGTATTGCGCTGTGCTGACACTGTATTGCGCTGTGCTGACGCTGTATTGCGCTGTGCTGACGCTGTATTGCGTTGTGCTGATACTGTGTTGCGCTGTGCTGACACTGTGTTGCGCTGTGCTGACACTGTGTTGCGCTGTGCTGACACTGTGTTGCGCTGTGCTGACACTGTGTTGCGCTGTGCTGACACTGTGTTGCGCTGTGCTGACACTGTACTGACGCTGTATTGCGCTATTCTGACACTGTACTGACGCTGTGTTGCGTTGTGCTGACACTACTGACGCTGTGTTGCATTGTACTGACGCTGTGTTGCGTTGTGCTGACGCTGTGTTGCGTTGTGCTGACACTGCTGACGCTGTGTTGCGTTGTGCTGACACTGCTGACGCTGTGTTGCGATGTGCTGACACTATACTGATAATGTGTTGCATTGTGCTGACATTGTACTGATGCTGTGTTGCGCTGTGCTGACATTGTACTGACACTGTGTTGCGATGTGCTGACAATGTGCTGACGCTTTACTGATGCTATGTTGCGCTGTGCTGACACTACTGACGCTGTGTTGTGCTGTGCTAACACTGTACTGACGCTGTGTTGCGATGTGCTGACACTGTACTGACGCTGTGTTGCGATGTGCTGACACTGTACTGACGCTGTGTTGCGCTGTGTTTACACTGTACTGACGCTGTGTGGCGCTGTGATGACACTGTCCTGACGCTGTGTTGCGCTGTTTTGACACTGTACTGACGCTGTGTGGCGCTGTGATGACACTGCTGACACTTTGTTGCGCTCTTTTGCTGACACTGGCTACTGGGGTGTGGCGCCGGCCCCAGCAAAAGTCCCGCAACCCACCCTGGTTCATATCCTCGCCTGTGCGGATGGCGTCGTGTGCGTCGTGTCTGCGGTGCTGTCGTGGACGCATCCTTTGAGCTGCTTGAACCTTTGGCCCATCGACCCGTTCAAGTTACCAGAGCCACATCACATATACAGTATTTTTTTAGTTGAAAATCGACAATCCCCATATTTCCTCTCCTGCAAGTATTGAGTCCAACTTCGGTCCTAACGTCAATCCTTGCACCACATGAGGTTATCCCACAGCGTGTCGTGTTGGTCTAATGAAGTGTGGCTGCGGTGCATGAACCCATTGCAAGATACAAAACTCTGGTGGCCGCAGTAACAGAACAGCACCACGAGGATGGCACTGTATTAACTGCCCCCCAATCTCAAATTAAATATCGATATCATCAAAAACACTCTACCACGCCACTGAGCCGGCCACCCCTCTCCTGCCCCTCGTGCACGTATCTGTGGGTTTCGGGTGTTTCAGACGATGCGCTGGCTGAGGTTCCTACCGCCGTTGGGGAAAACCAGGGTTAAGCTTCATGAACGAGCGATACAAATTGCTACGAGGACCTCATCTCATCCTGGCTTCATTAATGGCAACGCCGCCTCCTATCCATACATAGCTCACCGTGACTCATTGCTCGGCCAGCTCCCTCTCTCACTTAGTGTCATCAATCAAAGTGTAGTGAACTGAAGTTATCGTGTGATAGTGTTCATAGAGTCTAGTTGCCTGAGCAAAAGTCCTACAACACTGTGCTGACGCTGTATTGCGCTGTTCTGCTGAGCACTGTGCCGCTGGGCTCAGCACACTGTGCCGCGCTAAACTCGGAGGGTCGCTGTGGGCTCCTCAGCTTTGTTTCTCCTCTTGCTTGGAAGGTAGGCTTTTCGGCACCTGTTTTTCATTTTGTTCAGTTGTTAGCTGCTTTAATTTACATCCCTTTAGAGTTGTTTTGTTTGCATCGTATTGAGTTCTTGCTTGCTGGCCCACCGCATCCCTTCTAAGTGTTAACCTTCAGCTGCTACCGTACGCATTTCTCTTCTGCCCTGTCACCAGCTGCCTCACCTGCACCTCTTATACATTTCCAATTGCAAGCATATCGCTGCCTCCTCCTGCATCGTGGTAATTATTGAGAATTCTCAGGATCAGTTTCTAACTCACTCATTAACATTAGGTCCCATTGAGGCTACTTTCAAATAGAGCCACTGAATGGGATTTGTTTTTCGACATCAGAACCTTGTTGTTGGGTATCAAAGTACCATTGGATCAATCGGTATGAAAGATCTAAGGCTAGATTGGTCAGTATTCATGCTACTGATATTCTGTTATCACGAAAGTGACAAATGTAATTACTTTCGCGAGTGAAATCTAGATGTCTCGGAAAAATGGCATTGGTATTCTCAGAATGCTTTCCCGCTCCAGAAAAATATCATTTGTTTTAACTTTTATTGCTTCGTCACCTCCATGATGGAGGGCGCCTCTTTGCTTTTATCCAATGTTTGTTTCGCGCCCAAACTTGATTTCCTTTACCGTAACGTTTTCCTTAACGACAGCATGCCGTGATAAATGCAGCATAGGCAATATCTCAAGATTTAGCACCTATACTTCGTTTAATAAAAAAACAGTCACTCCTATCTAATATTGCATCGGTCAGTGCCCTGCTCGGTATGCCTCGCTGCTTGGTCTCTCTCCACACAAGAGGCTCCGCTATGGAGTGACGCATGGAATATTCTGACTCTTATTGTCAAGAGGTCCTTCCTTCTCGTCATCTATACTCAAACTTGCACAATCAGACACTTGTGACATAGACAACATGTAGATACAGACACCAGGCCGAATCCCTCAGATAAGCGGGTGGCCGACGGCAAGGCGCACTGTGCTCACACTCCTATCATCTACTCCAACACAAACAAACTTTATCCTATGGTGCAAACCAGCCCGGCCAGGAGACTAAGCAACACATACTTCGGGTCAGAAGTGAGGTCCGAGATCAGTGCCAGCAGAGCCCGACAGCTTCGACTAATTCACCCCTGCTGCATCGTAGAAGCCGTGCCTCCCCTCAACCACGCCCATCCCGTTTCTCAACGAGACGCCGGGGGCGGGAATGCACATCAGGGGGGCGTCAAAACATTCATTCATAACCATTCTCTACTCGCGCCTATCTACTACACGCTCTGTCGCTAAATCCACATTTGTGTCTCTTCTTCCTAACCTGCTTCACACCATCCATCCACCCACACCTAGGTCTACGTCCACTCGCCTCCACTTTCATCACCCTTTTCACCAATCTCTCCTAATCCATCCTTACCAATGCCTAAATCATCTCAGAACGCATGAATCTACTCTGTCCTCTAAATTCCTCACCATCCCTGTTCTACTTTGGACAACGTCATTATTGATCGTATTTTTGAGCGTCACTCCAGCAACACACTCCTCAAGCATTTCATTTCGCTCTGCTGTTGCCCCCAAGTCACAGCCCCGTAGAACACAGTTGGGACAACAACCCCTCTCCGCTACAACCCTCTCTTTGCTTCCACCCCAACGTCCTACAGCTCATTATACTGTGCAGTGCACCTAACACTTCACATCTTTATTTTATTCGCGATTTCATATCTGTTTTTACTGGTTCAGTCTTTTCCACACGAGTGCCTAGATTTTTAACACACTATACTCCCTCCAATAACTCTCCATTTAGGAGAACACTAATTCTGCTACCATCGACATGACTCGAACATGTCATAACTTTACTTCTACCCGCGTTAACTAGCAGCTATCTCTTCTCCAAATCTGCCACAAGTGCCATATCATCCGCAAACAGTCACTGACTCAACTGCCAACTTCGCTCATTTGCTCGCAACAGCTCTAAACTGCGACTCATAACACTCATTCACCTCCCTGACCACTCCATCCATGTAGAAATTGATCAGCCAGAGCGTTATAACGCAACCTTGTCTCAGTCCCTCCTTCACTATGAACCAAACACTCTCTTTCTCCCTACTCTGACACATGCTCTGATACCAACATAGAAAGTTGAACAGTTTTCAACTAATTTATGCCAACTCCATACCAACACAGCACCCTCCATAGCGCCTCCCTGTCGAGCCTATCGTAGGCCTATCAGATCCACGAAGGCCCAGAACACATCCTTTCTCATTGCAAGGTACTTTTCACAGAATAGCCTCACTGCAAAACTCTGATTCGCACACCCTTTACCACTCCTGGAGCCAAACTGTTACTCGCCAATCGCACTATCCGCACTGTCTCTAATCCTCTTGATTAGCCCTCTCCGTACAAATTACCCACATCACATTAAAAACTGATACCGCTCAAGTTGCGGAACTGCGAAGCACTGCATGCACTGCGCCACCCAATCGGAATCACGCTCGACACAAAACACAGATTCAATAGCCTCACCAGCCATTCGATTATCATCACTCCAGCCCTCTTCACTAACTTACTGCCTATTGATTTGTGTTCAGGGGATACTTCTACTCCAACGGTGGCCTCGTTTCTATTTGACACTCAATAAATAAGTCAAGTTGACTCAGAGAACCTCACCAAAATGACTTGAATTCTATGTAATTGCATCTTCCTGACTGACTTCAACATTTCGGCACTATGAAGTCACACATTTTTTTCTTGACAGTCTTGGGCAGGTCACGCATGTACTTTGAAGAGTTCTCATTGCTGTCTTTTTTCTCTGAGCATGACGATGTGTCTGCAAGTAATATTTCGTACTAGAATGAATCAAATCGCCTCACGCTGCCCCCAGGGAGGGCTGGCGTTGTTCGGCCCCGCCTCCTAAGGGTCCAGTAAAATCCCAGGGAAAGCCGGCAGAATAATTAACGATAACTCTTTGCTAATTTGTTGTTATGCGTGACCTGATGTACTATGCATCAGTAATGCAGTTACAAGAACTAAAGTAATGATACTGAACCATCCGCTGAACAATACCTAGCATTAGTAAAGCGTTATGCCATTCCTT
>SDVV010000353.1:0-33228 GCA_016164225.1 Gammarus roeselii | reverse complement strand
ATTCAATACACGCACACGTACATACGCTCAAATATACACGTGCACGTACGTATACAGGTCTATAGACGGATACACGTTCATACATAGTGATGATAGGCTTAAAGATTTGAAAACGCATTATAATAGCAAGCTTTATGACGTGATTGGAGTCAGTGTTACGTGGAGGACAAGCGGAGACGGACGGATCATCCTCAAATAGATAAAAATGGATGTTCACATCTCAAAATTTTGTTTACAAGTGTGGATGAAAAAATTTCCGAAGATGATTTAGCTTGGTTCGAGAATATATTGACAAGTGATGAAGATATCAATTATCTACAAATGCGGAGAACAAGAATCGCAAGAGCGGGAACTATTACCCATATATGGAAGGACAATGAAGAAAACAGGATTTGGGTGACTGATTTCGAAACATTTCAGTCGTTTGTAGCAGAGTTCAAAGAAAATACGAAGGTATATTTTGAAATTTTTATGTCCCAAGCAGAAAATTTCCACACATGTAAGAAAGTTGGGTTAGTGGAAAACAAACTCTATCTAGGGACTGAAGAAAATCTGAAGCGTATGATGGAGTTTCTTTCGGATAATGATTGGAAGTATATTGAATTGGATAAGATTCGAATAATTAAAGTTCGCAAAGAAGAAGAAGAAGAACATTTATGGAAATGCGGGGATCTACATTTATGGAGATACGGGGAGGGTGCCGGTTTCCGTATTCAAATCGAAGATATGGTGGACTATATGAAGGAATTTGAGAGAAGACTGCTTCAAAGTGATAATGGGTACGGATTCATGTTCGCACCACGTTGATACAAAAATGCATAAACATTGACGATGTCAGCAAAAACTCTAAATAATATTAATAAAAGTATGTAAATCCTAAATTAAATTGTTTTTAATATCCTAAAAACTCGAAAGTTGCATACATTGCGTTGGTTGGAGGTAACATCGAAATTGTTGAATTCGGTAGGAGAATATATTTCAAGGGATGCAACGCTACCCATAAACCTATCTCTGGGTAAAGGCTGTATATGCGTGACAGAAAGGTGAGATGTAAATCAGAGTCCAATGAGAAAAATATTCAGTCTATATTGGGATCTTGTTGTGGAAGGATGGGTTATAGCTTGAGTCCTCGATTGTTTGAAAGAGTTGGGGTGATGGGGGTCTGTAAACTCTGCCAGAAAGAAATAAAATTGAATAAACATAAATCGACGAGTAACGTGTGGAGACATTTGAAACGTTGTCATCGTGAAGAGTTTGAAAAAAGCAGAAATAATTAGGTGCAAGTTATCAAAGCTGCAAAGGTTAGATCAAAAAATAGAGTAAAGTGGAGGAAATTTGTTATGCATTGTATGAAAACTGCGACTGAATATTGTACATGAGTTGGGTCAGGTTAGATTTTTTATGTTTTACTAGATCAGAATTTGATGTGTGTATCAAACTGCAAACGATTGATCAAAATGTAGAGATAAGTGGAGTTAGGTTAGAATGCGGAGGTATTAATGAATCTGGCAGTGTATGGTAACCCTTCTGCAAAATGTGTGTAAATGGCGATATTATACCGACATCGACCGTGAATACGTCAACAATATACCAACATATGCCGGCATATGCCGGTATATGGCGGTATCAAACCGTGATAAAATGCATGAAAAATCTCGAAATCAATGACTGAATACCGTATATAAGTTAGGTTATGTTAGGGTTTTGATAATTTACTAGATCAGAATTGGATGTGTGTATCAAACAGCATAGAATTGATCAAAATGTGGAGATAAGTGGAGTTAGGTTAGGTTGCGTGATTATTAATGTGTCTGGCGGTGTATGGTAACCCTTTTGCAAAATATGTGTAAATGACGACATGCTGCCGCATACATGAGCTAACGCAGTGACGCTAACGATCCTGTATGTATAAAATTGGACTCATATCTGAACTCATTCAGATAGCGGTCTGCATTCAAGGAAGAAAGATGTCGCCCAGTGCGATATGGAAGTATTTTACTAGAAAGGAGATCACGGGGGTATGTGTTATTTGCAATGCGGAGATTAAATTAAGCAAATCAAGATTGACGTTCGGGTTATGGCAACATTTGAAACAACAGCATTATCTTGAATATGATACTCTTAAAAATGGGCGAAAAAATATAAACTCCAAGGATGCTACGGTTGTGTTGATAGAACATAATAATCCGGACTTGGGTTTCCAATCTAATGTTATAGACGACGCTCAACAGGGTGCGAGCGTAAATGAAAGTATGGTGCCGGAAATTGAAAATAATGCGAGAAGGGGAAAACGTGGGATACTTCCAGTGGAATTTATTACAGTGACAGTGATATCGAGGATATGTCATGTGAAGAAAAATCTACAGACGTGGAAGGAAACCGAAATATTACAAGGGGTAATGAAAGGGTGATAAGTATATGAAGTGAAAAATTGCATAATAAAATCAAATGCATATGTGATTTTGTTTCAAAATTATTGGAAATGAAACACGATGAGAGAGAATCATGTCTCAAACGTTTGAGTGCTAGGAGAATTATGTATATTACGGAAATCTGCGGGAATATAATTGATGGAAATGCGGGCAATAGCAAGAAGAAACCTGAAACGATTCGATGTCATAATCACGTAACAGTAATTAAAAAATTAGCGTCCATGATAAGCTCGCTGAGGACTAAATACAAAGTTTTGGTTACACGGATAGGATTGCTAGTGTTGCATACACTTCTCCCAAGGGTCGACGATCATCTTAAATGTGTACTAAGGGCGTTAGTCTAGAACATCAATAGGTTAGAGGAAAAAAAAACAGATGATAAATCCTATACCGATATGACGAGTTGACAGCTTCAGGTGAGGAAAAAATATTTTTCATTGATAAAGTACCCACAGACTGTCACTGGTACCAAGGATCATGATAACACATGAGAGCTAGGTCGGAGTCATTATTTTTGTTTCGAGTAGATGATCACATCGAATTTTTGGTGTTAAAAGGTTATGATTTCGTAAAATGATATCACATGTATACATATGTATGTATAATTATGTCAAAATCTATTATCAATAATAATAATATATCTAATAAATCTTTGTTAGCAATATCCTAAATTTAACTCGATTGAACTAGCATTGAAATGCACTAAAACGCCTCTTGTCTAACGTTGAAAATGTGATAGATATTAAGCTAATTGAAGTTGTACACAGCTTCCTCATCAATCGTAAATTAATATATTTCATTAGCTGAAGGGTGGCCAAACTATAAATGCTTTAGGACCCTTCTATCCAGTAAATTGTCTTCTAAATGTTAAAGTATGCACCTCTTAGACATACATTCCTCCAAAATATCTGACAATTAACTCTGAGTTCATGAGAATAACGCTATTTTTTACTATGATACCATTCAAATCTATAACAAATTTCTAGACCTATCTGATGCTATGTCTCTAACAGAACAAACAAACAAAAAACTCCAAGCCCAATGTGTCATAACAATGAAGTCTACAGTGCTTTACTGGGTCACTTCTCAGCAATCTACCACTAATATAGAAGAAATTTATCGGTTACACCCAGTCATAGTACGATGCCACAGACGTATTATGCAACTGTTTAATTCGCCGTCTCTGAACAACATCGAACAAATTCACATCCTGGACATAACCAAAAACTAGACACATGTACAGTGGTCAAGAATGAGTCTCAGAGAGTGTGTGGTCATAAAAGCTAGGCTTCTGATCACTAACAGAATACAGTAAGTACACCACAACAACGATGAGCAGCTTGTTGCGAAACCTCACATACAAAACCCATGGAACTTAAGATCGACATCGACTATGCCATACATAATTCACGTTGAACATGGATAAAGTCCAAAATGACAACCAAAGAGTGTAAATCATCTCTTCACTAGGACCCCTCCATCCAGTAAATTATCAGCGAAACATTAAACAACACATTTGCTAGGGATCAATGACGAAAATTCCACAGAGATGCACTACAGACATACACCTCTTAAACATACATTCCTATGATTTTCGTGGGAAAAAAAACAGAACATCAACAATAAATATATAAATAGCTAAATAAGATTCTCTACTCTGCTGTAACCGACAAAAAATTGTAGTACAATGGGAATCCATCCTAGTAAATCGGCTTACATATACAAACAGACATCAACATAACTAGGTTTTTGCCAAGGAAACTCTCTAACTCCTCCTAAATATTGAAGAATGGTCGTACAATAAATATACAATACCCTAACAGCAAGACCAAGTTTGTAACCAATCGTCTGTTCTATATCTATAATAACCACGTCAAATATTGTATCAGTGTGAAAGAAGATATATAAATCACTCTAAATGAACCAAATGTTACTAAATTAGACATGAAATAAAGTTCTATGTTGTAGATACAAACGTAATATATTCTGATATTGTTCAAATAACCAACAGATTGCATTGAAGATGGGAATTCAGAAGAGAACATACAAAACTGAAAGACCCATACTGAAACTAACGAGTTATAACAAAGCAAAAATATTAATCCTCTAGCATATCCAAAACATACATTAAACCCGCGATGAAGGTGAATGAACTAGCATGTAACCAAACAAACAAGAAATGTGTATAAGATACCAAGACATACGAGCGCGACAACTGAAACCTAAAGTAAATACGGTAAAGTACATACAAAATCAAATGAAATTAGCCTCAACTTCAGTCCAAAACAGGTTTGAATTAACATCTCTTTAACTAAAATAACCTCGGCTTAATCGTCATAGAATTTCATATATACATATAAAAAATTCCCAATAATGCAACAACCTAGCAATTATGCCTGAAATATCTTGCTACATGGATGCTTCAGGCCTAAAATACCCTAAAATGCTAAAACTGTATGAGTTAACTGATCGAAATTCCGAAACAATACAAATTCAACTCGAATCAATCGATCATTACTAAGTATACATAACATAATACTTTAACTTACACTAAATCTATATCGTTCAGGTATTTTTTGCTATTGGAAAACCGCGTCAATGGAACACTGATATAACTGTTTCAAAACTGGGTGATGCAATATGGGGTAGATAGATTTTCGACCGTAGGTGCTGCATCATTCCACAATACATACCTAAACTCGCCAATAATCAGACAAATAAACCATACTTTTTCTATAGATAATATATACATATGAGATAACTAGATGAGAAAAACAGAACCTTGCCTGCAATCCTACCTTCAGGCTGGTACAAACAGGGCCGTTAGCACACTAATCCTATATAAGATTATATAGTGATAAAAAAAAATGAACACAACATACAAAATATCCCAAGCCCCCACCGCTACGAACTCACCAATCAAGCATCAAATGAGATAAATATACTCTTCAGTGATTCTCCTCTGGGAGAATCCTGTAAATATTGTATCTATTTTACTGCATCGGATATCTCACAGCATAGAAAAAACGAATGGAGGAGATACTGAAGAAGTAAGTAAAGCTTAGCGCAGGGTACTTATTAAAACAATCGGATAAAAATAACAATAAACTAACTGAATCTATGCCAGATGTAAAATTGATCAATAGCGAGCAACGTAGGAAATGATATCGAGGTTAAAAATTTATCATGAAGGTGTCCGGAAAGTGAGGCTTTTTAATATAAAATAATGCATATAATTTATTACCAATAAAAAAATATCTTATCAATGTATGTTTGTCAATATCCTTTAAAAAAACATCCAGAGAACACAGCAGTGAACGTGCAATATGAAAGCAACGGAGTTGCAATATCCCCACAAGCATTGAAATGCTAATAACCTTATGTAAATATATAACCCGTTGCCAGTATTCCGGCTGCCCGCTTCTTCCGCGTCAAACCAGTTCCGGTACCCTCCGCTCCCCGCCCACCCAGTTTCTGCGCTAACCCTCCGTACGGACCGGTTGAGTCAAGGTTGCATGCATCGCGTCCTACCCCGCCCACCAAAATGACTCTAGAAAGCGATTCTCGCACCCCTTACTACTACTAATAGTTTATTTCAGCGTTTAAACCTTTTTTGTATCGAGAACGCCTGAAGTTTGGATACTATGTACTTATACATTTTATTTGTAAGTGAAAGAAACTGTGAGGTACTCGGGAAACCAATAAAAGAACTCGAGGTACCCGGGGTACCAATGGAGACTTTGGGTACTTGTGAACGAGCTGATGCACCGGTGAAATGTCTGAGGCATCAGCGAGAAGTTCCGCTCTTTCGTGAAGGATCCGTGGCCTCTGGTGCAGACCTTTATCTACGCTTCACCCTAGTGGAGCGTTTCATATGAAGATGTTCCACGACTCCAGTCTCCTATTGTCTAATTACCAGTCCCATATTTTTCGAGCAGTAAATTGAGGATGAGCGAGGCCGCTTGGAAGCGGCACACCTCATGTCAGTCCTCAATGGGAGCTACTCAGGGACTAATTTATCTCTACTTCAGCAACACGTCAAGTCGATGACTGATACTTTAGATTACACACTTAAATACAATCCTATACAGGATTCGGCCAATACGCAACACGCTAGAAACGAGGGAAGACTCAGGACTTACGGGACTCACAATAACACAGGCTAACGGGAAAACGGGGCGCGATGGATCACATTAATAATGAAACTGACTCAAGTATTCCCTAACTACTTGCTTAATACTTGAACCAGCCCAAACGGATCGCAGTAATAATACAAAAAAAAGCCCAGACAGGTCATCACCCAAATGACCCTTCTGGGCCTTACCTGACATTACGATCATGTAAGTAGATATTGACACACTGCAGACTTTCTACGGAGAGGCTGATAACCTAACATGGATACTACTTAACCGGGAGTTTGAAGCGCTGAATCCTGTGATCCGAGGCGTGGTATGCCCACGCGCTGTTGTAGGTGCTAGATGAACGTTCTCTTGGCACACTAAAGTGCCGTAGCTCAGCGTTAAGCACCGCAGCGTGCCATTTCAACGTACTGATAACTGGGCGCGTGCATGGTGTAGGACTATGATATGGTGGTGTCGACGTAGTTTGATGTCGAAGTTTTGATGACTAAGTTCGAACGCTATCGTTCAGACGAGCATGATTGATAAGAACGGGAGTCTATTCTAGGTTTATGAACACCACTGGTTCATTCCTGCACACGGAGTTATGAATTAAATACTTATATAGTCTTCATGATGAACTCTGGATGACACTAGACGACAACGGCGGAGCTACTGTACTTCACGGAACGGCGAGCGACGGACGGCGTGGGCGTGGCGTGGCGGAGGAGCTCTCTACGCAGAACTTCACATTACAACTCCGGACCCGGTCTGAGCTGAGCTATCGCATTTTATGTGGAATAAACTGATGCGGTGATGATAACGCGATACGTCCGGCCAACTGGATTCATGCAGTTGCTTCCTCATGAAGCGCTGTTGCGAGGCAACGTCAAGCAGAAAGACATTGTCAGCGTCTGCTGACTTCTGTCTTTGGTAAGCAGTATTGCTGATTGGAATTGATAGAAGCATCCTGCTCGAGAATGCTCGGACGCTCTGTTGAGTCTACATTTAGAGCGGGATTGACCCATATCTGAAACGAGGGCTTATGTAACGACGACAGTTGATGGTGGAAACATGGGGGGGATTTGGATTGGTCGCCTAATATTCTTACTTTTCGTGCATCGCATGTTTTCCATCAGCAGATGGCCCGGGCACTATATAAGGATTTAAATAATTAAATTAGTTTTAAAATCATTCATTTACCCGCAACTTCCGGACATATGTTCTGAATTTTACACAATTGTGTAGGGATGGAGGATGGTAAGGATGGAGTTGTTTATCCAAACAACACAATTATTAGGTCTTCATGACCTTACCTGTCGAAGTGTCCAACTTTAGCTCACGGACGTGATAAGTAGGATTAAATTAGCATAAAGACAGGTTTATGGGAACTCTAGCGACTAATCCACAATCCGGCAGGCGACAGCACTGACCAATTAGTGCTTAGTACCAGTAGTGGTGCCACTCTCTGATGCGGAGGTAACACCTTAGAGACCGGCCGCCTTGTTGTCGAGGAGGCCGTCTAACTCCAGGGCACTGTCTAGAATGGGGAATGCAGCAATATGTCTAGACATACATTACTGGCATGCGGGTCGCCTGCACTTCTGAAATTACAGGTTATTCCTTTTTTCATTCATATTCATGTCGATCATTCGCATTCATTGCCTGCAATTCTTCCATTTAATCTTTAGGGAACAAGTAATGTACGATATTAAATTAATATAATCACTTTCTAGAAACGATTGAACTTATATATAATTTTTGTTCAGAAATTTATTGTTTCACGGCTATCCTTACCGTACAAACGCAGGGACCATAACAAAGAGACTTACATATGTATAAATTCAACATCACTGTATTATGTTAATCAAAAACAGAATAACTCATGTATCATAACATTTTGTTTGTACATTCACTTTTCTGCCTCCAGAGCCCTCTCCAGTCCTCTCATCGAATCATCTCTTGGTCTTCCTCGGAGTTTCGTCCCACTAACTCCAGCGTTCACCTTAATCACCAAACTCCCATCTCTCAGTTCCTCCATGTTTCCGAACCTCTTGTGAACAGACGTATCGACTCTGACAGCCAACTTACTGAACACCCACTTCTCGCTTCGCTCGTCGTCATCCCTGATCATATCCCTTCCTGTCACTCATGTGACTTGGTTGGTTATCTTGATACCCACATTAAACATATCGACCTTGATCCGACATTGTATTCGCTTTCGATGTGAATCCTAGCATCTAGCTTTATGACGGTAGTTGTAGTATTTAAATAGGTAGTCAGGTATAAACTTCAGATGTTAACATTCGTATGCATTTTATCGTATAGACTCTGTAAAGAGACAAAATACAATATATTCCCGAAAAAGATGGTCATTCAAAATACAATTCACAAAAAAATACAATTCATATGAAAAATATCTGTTGAAAAAAACATTTGGGTGGTTTGGTGGTTATACTTCTTCTTCCTGATGCATCGTCGAATTTTTTTAAAATTGTCTCCAACTCTAGGGAAGTCATTTATTATTCGTTCACGTCCCAGTCGGCAATAAGTAATAATTATTGATGCGTCACAAAAATTGGTCAACGGCAGTATCATGAACATTCACAGCAAACACAACATTTCGTTTTGTAGTTCTGGTATTCATTTTAGACGTAGTGCAGTTAACAGGGAAACTTATAGAAGAATCGATGATCACATCGAAACACACTTGACCATTATTCGCTCATACGCTGAACTCCAACTATCAACTCTCTCAGAATACATTTTTTTATCAACACTCCAGCAGCAAGATGGATGGATAATTGTGATGGAAACGTTCATAACACTGGAATGGATATGTGCCCGCATCTAACGTAATGCTGTAAGAGCTATTGAGTTTTTGCTCTGTACTTATGCATTGCGACGCATGGTGATCTATCAACCAACGAAACATCAACTCCCCATTCACTCTGGAAAGCCAGGAATTATTGAATACCTTTCTATTGAAACTAATATATAGAAAAATCACGAGAGGCATATTCCTCAGCTGTTGAGTTTATGGGAGTCAGTTCAGAGGTTCCCGTTTCTTGTTTTCATGAACCTAGCCAAAGCAGCGTTTATGATGCAAGCATGCGAAAATAATTAATTGAATGATATGAGCCTCATTTTCACCGGAACCTCAACGTGAGTCATAATAGGCTCCCCCCGTAGGGTGCGACCGTCATTGATTCAGGTAAGTTTGTACGGCCTCGCGTGTGAAAATATTAGTCTTGTCAAGATGAAACCAAGTACATATTGCAATTGTCACATATTTGCGTACTAGCGCGCACAAGAGAGTAAAGAGTTAACGCGAATTTTCGTAAATGTATTGTTATCTCTGTGTGTAATGGCGTGAAGAGACCGCCTCACTTGCAAAGGTGTTTGGTGCTTAGACAGCTTAGTAAAGTCCGGTGGGTTTTCCAAAAGCGATATGCATTTACGGTTGGTTTGGTCAGTGAGTAGGCTTTGAAGGTTGCACGAAGGATTTAAGAACGCTAATCGGGTTGCCGCGAGTTCGTTGCAATCCATCAGTAAGTGTTTCACGCTGATAGCAACTTTGTGGCAACAGAGGCAAGGTGGCGCGGTTGGTCCTGTGTTGACATCCATCAAGTGGTTGTGAGTTATTCACGTGTGTCCCTTGCACAAGCGGTTGATGAACACTGTCATTTTTGTGGGCGAACTTTGTTTCCCATTCTCCGACTGAGGGTTTGACTGAAAGCATTTTATGTCCACTCTATTGCCACATTTCATCGCAACGGGATGTTATATGAGAGTTGGTGATAGGGAACCATTCCCGGTAATGTTTTGCGAATAAATTGTTTTTGGTGAGTAGATGCTGGTTAAGCAAGAGAGTCCGCATGTTTGTTTCCTTTTATTCCCGCGTGTCCGGGGAACCAGCAGAATTAAACTGCCCGACCCGTCTCAAACATTACAAAGAGAACGTGCTGCATTTTACGTAGGACGGGATGTTCGTTGTGCAGTGTTTCAAGCTGGGTGAGGACACTCAGACTGGCTGAGCAAACGACGTATTTGGGGAAGCGATCTGTTATGGCAATAGAGATAGCTAGTTCCAGTGCATGGAGCCTCGCAGAGCACACGGAGGCCTCTTGTGGGAGGGTTGTTAAGAGTGGGATGTTCCCGCACACAGCGGCGGATCCCACTCCGTCCACGGTTTTGGAGCTGTCAGTGTATATATTGCGGTGTTCTAAATATTCTTCCTCAAGTAGTCTCAGAATTCCTACCGATACGCGTTGGTTGGAGTAGTTGCTTTATGGTACACTTGCAGGTCTAGGTTGACGGGTGGTGGCGTTGATCATCCATGTTGGTGTGTTAATTTGAAGAATTTGGTAGGAGAATGAAGGCTTAATAGCTTTACGATTAATGTTCAGCGAGGTGAGCAGGCTGTCCACACGTAGGGAAAACGGTGGGCATATATTATTTTTAGTCGCGAATAGGCGCTTATCGGATGTTGGTGATGTGGCTGATTGCCGAGTTGTTGATTAGACTTCTAGTCCTAAAATAGTATTGTAGCGAAAGGTTGTCTCGCCGGAGCAGAAGTAAAAAATTCGTTAACGAGCACGTTAAGGGATTCGATAGAGGTGGAGCGGAACGCGCCGGTTGTGATACGCAAAGCATTGTTTGCGATGGTCGAGAGAGGGTCGAGAGTAGCTTTGGCAGCTTAACCGTAGACAACGGCTCCGTAGTGTATGCGCGATCGTATCATTACTCTGAACAACATCATTCCGGTATCCATGTCGGCAATGAACATCAGGGATGTTACCGATTGGATAAGTCCCATCGACCTTTTTGCAGCGAGTCGCCAGGGCTGCGATGTGGGGTCGCCACGTGAGTTTAGGGCCCCACACAAGACCCAGGAATTTTATCGTTTTTTCGTATACTAGAAGGGTATTGTGCAGCGTTAGAGCTGGTTTCAGGTGTAAGCCGGACACAAGGGTAAATTGCATGTTGTTAGTTTTAGAGGGCAAGAATCGGAATCCGTTTAGGGAAGCCCAGTTCCCGCCTAGGTTTAGGCACTTCTGTAGAGTCTGTAGCTTATTTGTAGGTCGTCCACGTATAGTGATGAGAGCAGTCTTCCGTCTCGGGGAAGAATGTCGGCTAACTGGTCGATTTTCAGGATAAAAAGAGTGACAACGAGGACGCTTCAATGGGGGACACCCATTTCTTGCGGATATGACTGAGACTGATTGTTGCTAACCTCGACCCTGAAGGTGCGGTAATGTAGAAATTGGTTTATGAAACGTGGTAGGCAACATCTCAAACCGTTACGGTGGAGATCCTTCATGATCCCGTATTTCCACGTCGTGTCGTATGCTTTTTCAGCGTCGAAAAATATGGAAACCACATGTTTTCTTCAGCCGAACGCCTGTCTAATGTCTGATTCTAGTCGTACGAGGTGGTCCGTTGGGGATTGGCGCTTACGGCCACCGCACTAGATGTTGTTAAAGCCTGCATGCATAATTACGGAATCCGTCAATGATTGGGAAAGAATGAATCTGAATACAACGTTTTGAACACATATGGTAAGTGCTGGAGAGCGTTTACAGGCAGGTGTTTGATCATGTTGATGTGCACTCGGTCCGGCCTGGGTGAGGTTTCACAAGTGTGGTTGATAGCATATTGTTGTTCATGGAGGGAGAAAGGTTTGTTGTAGAATCCTCCATTTGCGGAAGTGAAGTAGATATGTTCACTCTCTCTTAGAATCATTTCCCGTTGGAATGAAGCCGTATAATTCGTTGAATGCGATATTTGGCTGAAATTTTGAGCTAGTTTGTATGTGGATAGGTCGCTCGGGACGAACTTGGATAAGTCTGATTTTTCCCCACACTTGAGGAAGAGTTTTTTTTCTATTGATTGTGTTAACTAATCGGGTCCAGCTTTCTCGCTTCTTCTCCACGCTAAGTTTGTGGAACACGGCTGTTTCCTTTTTCCAGGCTACTTGGTTCCTGGGGGAACGTGCGTGACAAAAGGCCCCGTACATGCTTTCATGCTGGTCCATTGCTTCTTGTACCTCCGGGCACCACCAAGATTTTGGGAAAAAGGTTGAGGATAAATATTGTGAAATGCATGCGACAACGGCACTTTGGAATTTCTCGTATAGAAGTATGCCAAGGTCGCGCTCTGAAATGTCTCCGGGAAAGCCCTCTACATCGTCCAATGCGACATGTGTCGAGTATTCCTCCCAGCTGGCTTTCCGGTAGTTGAATCTATGTTTCTGTGCGTCGGGATTGATTGGTCGGTTAGTAAGGAGCAATATCATCACCGGGTTGTGCTCACTGTCATGTCTGTCAAGGCAGGACTCCCCATACGAGTTGGGGAGCTAAAGTGGAGGAACAGACTAAAAAATCGATTCCTGTTTTACTTTCGAGGGTGATCCGATTGGGTTGTCGTCGTTGAGAAGAACCGGGTTGTGCGTGTCTATGGTGTTGGTCATTATCACTTCCCTGGGGTCTGTTCTCACGCATTCCCATACTTCGTAATAGCTGTTGAAGTCTCCAATGAGGAGTACGGAATGATGCAGTTGGTTAAGCAGATCGGTCATAAGGGCCTCCGTGAGGTCGTGGTTTCGTGACGAGTAGATAGATACCATTGTAATTGCTCTTGAAATACATATCTTCAGTGGGACAACTTGGAGTTCTTTTCTACGAGGGAGGAGGTGATGAGGTATGCTTTGGTGGATCATAAGTGCCACTCCGCCGTATGCAGTAACATTATTGTGACCTTCCCGACGGGGTATGACATATTGAGGGATTGTGGAGGCAAATGTGTCACGGAATTTGATTTCCTGGAGACCTACCACCAAAGGTTAATGGGTGGAGATTAGCGATAATAAATCATCTTTCATGCTCCTAAGTCCCTGGCAATTCCACTGAAGTATTGTGTAGTTGTTAATTTCGTTTTTTTTTACGGGCAGATCTTGATGGTCTGGAGCGGTCGCGTGGGTTGTAGGAATTTTTGTGGTGTTCGTGTCTCTGAGGCGCAGGTGTCTTAGATTGAGAGCGTTCGCAAGAACGTCCGCATTCTGTAGACTAACTGCATTCTCGGCTGTGAGTGCTTCTGTAGGAGGAGGAGAAGGACGAGGGAGTACGATCCCTGTGTTTGCTTCTTGAGCGAGGGCATTTCTCTTCTATAGAAGGTTTTTTAAACATTATGATTGGCTGAGTAGTAGTCGTTGAGATATTTGAGTCGAGTGCGGTGCATAGTCGATCAGTGGTTTCGGGTATCAGTTCTTCGCTAAAGATTTTCAACGCGTCCTCCCGTAGGCGATGGTCGTTCTCACTTGTGAGATGTTCTGGTGTCGGGCATGTTAGCTGATGGTTGAATACATTACTTTGGTTTTCGCTGGGTGCGGTCGCAGTTAAGACAGTCAAAAGTTGTTCAACGCTCTGATCGAGGGGGCTATTGCTAATCTTTTTGCTTCGTAGCGAGAGGGCGTCGCGTACCCCGCGGTTGTCGTCGTCGGAATCTTCGTCTGTTCGCCCAATGATTTTCGGGTTATCGGACCTTTCCTCGTGGTCGCCCGAGGCAGCATCCATCGCAGTTGGCACTGGTGGATTCGTTGCTTGGGACGCCCGCCTCTATTACGAGTGCGGTCGCTGAGCTGGATGTGGTATTGCTAGTGCTGGAGAGGGATGTTGGGGTCATGAAAATAGGTTGTGTTGACTGTACGCGAGTGTCGTCTGGTGGGGTAGACTTAGTTGTAGTTTCAACTGCTTAAGCGTAATTTAAATTACGGCAGTTTAGGTTTTCATCGTAAAAGATTTGGATGACTTGTTTTCGTGTCACTCTTAAATAATTTTGTATGATTGTCATTGCTTTTTGGTCCATCTGTTTTGGGCAGTCGCAGTCCCCTGCTTCATGGAGGCATGAGCAGTGGTAGCAGTTAGGTTGGAGGGCTGTGCAGTCCTTTCGGTCGTGCTTGACGGCGCATCTCTTGCAGCGTGCAGCGTTGGGATATGCATTACGGGCAGTATTTGATGACATGGCCGTAATCCAGGCATTTTTTGCACATTGCTGGCAATGAAGCCTCTGGGTAAGTTTTTGTTTTTCCCTGTTCGCCCGGGATTACTATGAATTCCGGTGTGTCACGTTCTGGGAAAGGGATTTGGTATGCGGTGGTGGGCACGACAAGGGTTCGTCCCGTTTGCGGTGGTCGTCTTGGGAGCAGTGTGAGCATCTTTGCTTACTGTGACAATCTCTGCTCGTGTGTCCGTATTTCTGGCATTATAGCATCGCATCGGGCGTCTTTCGAAGGTTGTAACCTAGGTTTTGGCGACAAAGAAAGGTAAGTTTATGTAGTTAGAGGGGGTGGGGCAATTGAATTTAAGCAGAAGGGCCGTGGTGGTGTTTCTTTTTTAATTAATTTTTGATGCGATTTTCGCTTCTACTATACATTCCTCGTATTGGACAGTCCGATGATGAACTCGTCGGCTTCATCACTCGGGAGACCCTCGATGTCAATCAGGCTTGAACTTATGGAAAAAGTTGGGTGTGGTATGATTTAGAAAAGCTTTTTGCATATTCGGTTTTTGGAGAGTATAGTATCACTTTGAAGTTTTGCGTCTACTTTAATGGTGAAACCATCGTTACCGCTGGCGGTGATGTTGAGAATTGAACGGCCAGTCATGGAGCCCAGTTATTTTCGTTGTTTATATGGGCAAATATCCGGTCTGTCATTGACATCGAATGTCATTTTTAGGCGTTCGGGGAATTTAGGGCCGTTGTTGAATAAGCTGTGGTCATCCAATAGAGTGTATTGTCTCCTCTTTACGATTTTTGGTGTTCGGGCATTACGAGTTTCGGTTGGGTGGAGAGCGATGTTATCAGAGAGGTCAGAGGAGAAGCTCACGAACAGATTACGGGTTCCCTGGCCCCTATCTTCTTCATCAGCTCATCCAGTCGGGTATTCATATTTGCACAAAGGTTCTCGAGTTTAGTGAGGCGTTCAACGACTTCACTGGAGGGTGCCGAGAAGTCCTCAGTCTCTAGCTTGGGAAGGCCCATCATTTTGCTTATCTTGCCAGGGGTATTCTGCATTCCAATTATATTCACGTCCAGTTCGAGAAGCGTACATTTGTGTCGTCGATCACGACCTGAGTCAGGTCTCCTGTTGGTGAGGAACTTCTGAGGAGTTCGTCGTTCTTTCTCGCAGACTAGTTTGAGTGCGAAGCTCTGGAGGGGCAGTCAGCCACTCTCCGATAAGGCAGGTCTTGCCCATTGTATGATCCCCAGCTCCTACCCGGGGTTCTGGGTAATGATTGTGGGGCCTGCTATACATTTATTTATATTGTATACACGAATATATACACTAACTTGGTCCGTAAATTTACTCTCTAAATTAATCCTAAATCTACATTTTTTGTGAAGATTTTTGTTTTCCATAAACTTTATTTTTAAACAATTTTTCTGGCTTTTTAAGATTTCAATTGGGTTCGATTCTAAACTCACAAACCCTGGTGTTAGTGGGGGGCTCACATCTTTGTGCACCAATGGTGATGGAGTGTAGCTACAAACTGACAGGGAGGGAAGGTGGAGAGATCTTTTAAAACAAAATATATTTACACAAAGGGACAAATAAATTTGGTGGTTAACGAGGACACCGAGGGAAGGCGTTTGAGCATGGGATACCCACAAGGGGAATCCCTTTGAGGTGCATTATTGCTCTCGTTCTAAAGAGATGATGGTCGATCTCTCCAATCAAGTTGAAAACTTTAACCTTTACGTGACGATATTCGGTCTCTGAGCGATATTCGGCTTAGAGCGGTGACCGGCTTTTATTTTAATACAGCAAAAAAATAGGCTTCTTTACCCTGGAAACTTGCAAGCTTTGGAGGTTAGACGCGAAGAACAGTATGCGATGGTGTTTTCGAACTCATTCGTCACTCATAGGTTACGAAATTGCCTCTGCGCAAAGCTACGAAGATAATGGAGCATTGTTTTAGGACGTTCATTTCATGAGGTCGTGGATAGTCGCTACTGAATTCTTTCGATCAGGATTTTCTTTTCCATATTTTTTAAAATATTTGGATAATTGATAGAGATAATCATCATTCAAATTATCTTCTACATGAATAAAAAATCATTAACTATGAATTATATCATACATGAAATTTGTTGAGCATTCTAATTTAATCTAAATTAAAACGTGTTTCTCCCTCTTTATTGAAGACGCCCAGGGGATATTTTTTGCATGAAAAGTGATAGAGATCACTAGGAAATTTCCACCCATTAGCACTTGATTTGTTGCTTATGCTATGTATTTTTGTAGAACAAGTGTTCCTTCTTCGATACTTTGCTTGGATGTATGAAAAACTGTCATTATTTGTTCGTCATTCCTTTGTAGAATCAATCTCCCCAAAAATGATTTCCTCGCTCCTACACTTGAAATGCTATTTATGTAAAAAGATTCTACTTCAGTTGGTATTCTGATTAATTCCTTTTTGCGTAGAATAATAGATCACCTTAACCAGTTTGCAAGGAACATTTGAAGTAAAATGCACTTCATATAATGTTTCATGAAATTCCCTGTAACACATTTTCATGAATGTTCTGATAATAAATGTTACCATGTCATAAGATCGGTTCTAAATAACGATGCAACGTGATGATAAAACGTGATAATTGAACGAATCAGTTAATGATCAAGGAACGTAACCTAATCCATCATATTGTCTAAGGACCAATTTTCTGGTGGGTCTAATGAACGCATGTTGTAAATGTTTCGCAGTAACCACATCTTGTCCCCTCCCTACATTTCTTACCAGAACTCCTATGTATCCCATTCTTCGGACCCTCCAAGAAGCCGCATCTAACCAGACGCACCAGGGGGGGGGGGGCACTACAGCTGGTATTAATCACTAATTAGTCAGTGATGTCGGATGTCCGAGTGTGTGTAATCCCCTCGAGTTCAGACCAGCCCGTCCCTCCCATTATCATGCCCTCATGCTATTATAATACCATGCATCACGTCGGTGAGCGAAGTTGGGCACTCCGCCAAGTTAAGCCAATTGACGACCTTATAATTGTGAGCGCCGGTAACTTTGACACTTTATTCACCAGTTGCGTTGCCAATCCGAACAAAAAATGAAATTTGCACGGAAAGAAAAATGATAGAATTATTTCAACCCTCCATACCAATGTGCTATTTACGAACTGCAGGCGTTGGGAAGTTTATATTATGATTCCATTTACTTTGTACTTCATCAAGCCTTGCAAAGGGTCCATCTAAAGGAGTATAATGACTCCACACTTTCAGTACTAGCGTGAGAGGTAGAACGTGCTGTGGTTTCTGGTCATTACCTGGTGCAATAAATCGTTTGAGATATATCATAATATTTCTTCGATTCGCGCTTGGAATGGATTTGATTGATATACTCAGAAATGATCACCGAGCATAATAAGATTATAATTCAACAAGCATCGCCTATGTATTAGATTAGTCACATAACAAATAAATTTCGAACACAGCCCATGCAGAGGGCTTGTTATTTATTTTCACTAGATTTGTCCACTTCTTCTTCTGGTCTTCAATTTCATTTTTTTTCTCGCAAATTTCAACCCTGGAAACATGATACATGCACTAATTTATATGGAATTCATTTGCAAACATGACGTTCTCCCGCATGCGTAGTTCGGTGCCGATAGCCAGTCAGATTTAATGAGACCGTTAACAATATGCAAAATGGTCTAGTGACAATTTTCTGCGTCGTTGAACGTTGACACGATTTCCCGCTTCCTCAAAGAGCCGTAATCTTGAAAGGGTGGCGAGGAAATTGAATAAATAAACACGAGGAAAGAGGAAATAAATCAGGAGACAATGGAAGCGCTCGACATTTCTCTTGTGATGAGATACACTCAACTCATAATTGAAATATTGAAGTAATTATGTACAAGCAAGACACGCCGCATACCATGTCGTAAGGTGAGCAATATACTGGTTTTCTTAGACTAATATTGTTGATATATGAATAATTGATGAACTGCTGCTCGTTTAATCCTTTATGATCGTAATGAACTTACACAAACAGTGTTCACATGCACTATTTTTGTCTTTAAGAGGTACAATTATGACACCACTTATTCCTATAGATTTCTGCACCATGAATTTTGTTCTGAATTTAAAGTACGTTTCTATGTTTAGTAATCGAAACATCCCTAGGATAATGGCATCATGACTATTCAAATGTTATCAAGATGTTTGTATCTCAAGGCAAATGTAGTTACTTATTTTAATTTGGATAAAAATTTTGGTCCGGTACCGTTTGGATCGCATACCTCCTGTAATACTTCATTTCAACAGAGAGTTATCAAGGTAAGTAAGCTAGCATTTTTGACGTATGTTCGGCATTTTTTTATGTGTTCGCCTCAAAGTCTTAAAACCTCTCCACCAATTGAAAAAGTTTGGTTTTGGGCTTCATAAACAGCTGCGAACAAAGACACAAGCGCGCTTCATTCTTAGCGTTTACCTACACGTTCAGTTGGTAACATCATAAACAGCTGCGAACAAGGACACAAGCGCGCTTCATTCCTAGCGTTTACCTACACGTTCAGTCGGTAACATCATAAACAGCTGTGAACAAGGACACAAGCGCGCTTCATTCCTAGCGTTTACCTACACGTTCAGTCGGTAACATCATAAACAGCTGAGAACAAGGACACAAGCGCGCTTCATTCCTATCGTTTACCTACACGTTCAGTCGGTAACATCATACTGTAAACAGGTGAGAACAAGGACACAAGCGCGCTTCATTCCTAGCGTTTACCTACACGTTCAGTCGGTAACATCATAAACAACTGCGAACAAGGACACAAGCGCGTTTCATTCATAGCGTTTACCTACACGTTCAGTCGGTAACATCATAAACAGCTGTGAACAATGACACAAGCGCGCTTCTTTCCTAGCGTTTACCTAAACGTTCAAACGGTAACATCATGCTTGCGGCTAATAATATAAAACACTTTATAGTTGAATGCAACTTGTTTATGTGGCGGTCTTCAATTTCGAGCTCTAGTATGGTGGATTGAGAATGGGTCAATCACCTCATTCAGTCTCCCACATGACGATATTTGTTTAGACCATTCACAGCCTGATAATGTCATCAGCCGGTCACTGAATTAGCCTCAAATGTCTCGAAAACATTGACATTACCTCAATAAATGAATTTGTTTGAATAATAACTGTAAATAAATTAGAATATCAAACGCCTTCTGAATATCTGCTTCAATATACAAAGTCGCAAACGAACAGCAATTGCCAGCAGGATAGTATCATCGATGTCCGGATTTGATCACACGTGTTCACACACTCTTCGAACAATAGATATCATGCTGACTTGCTGAAGAAGTTGCTTCGATAAGCTTTCTTTAAAAATGATCCATGGCCCTAATACATCGTTCAAACGCGTAGCAGTTAAATCCATACTGTGGTGCCCTTTTCTGTCTTCGCGAAGTAATTTTTCTCCTCTCGCTTTGCGAAGTAATTTTATTTATGCATTCTCCTGAAAGTAGAACACTGTAGATACCACAAATAGATGGGTATGGGTGAGCTTTTTGGATATTGAAATGATGGAAGAAATGCTACTAAACACAGTGGGTTCAAATGAGGCAAACGTAATGATACGTTGAACTCACGTTATGCTCGTGTTTATTATGTATATATCAATGTCACATTCAAGGATTGTTCATTGCAAAACCTCCAAAAATCACAAATAAGGCCGGCAATTATTCATATGGATGAAGTTCACCCTACGACGTAGTGAACATTCAACGAAGTGCATTTAGCAACTGGCACATAATGCGTTGAAAACTCAGATGTCGGCTACAGTACAATCCTTTCTGCCCACAAACCCCACAAAGACAACACTTTCTGCCTACACAAGCCAGGAAGTGCAACACTTTTTGCCTACACAGGCCACAATATTTTCTTATACGACATGATTTGTGAAGTCGGCACCGCTGCTTCATTGAAACAAAAATGCTTCATCAACTCCCATTTGCCCAATTGGAGGCGGCCTACTCACACGAATAAGGACTGGAACGGCTTGCAGCATCCGGTCACTAGTGTAGATTTTAGAGAGGAATTATGCGAATGGTTTTGATGTGCATCTTCGATACAGGTTATACTAAGTGAACAGTAAAATTGATTTTGTGCTCATGTGTTACTTATAATAAAATGATACTTCTTTGCTGAACTGAGGGGAAAATAAATTTAGATTTTCAATTGAACTCCTGGGTTACTTGTTAAATCTTGTGAAAAGTTGAAACCTGTTCAAATTCATATTCGTGTTTTGAAAAATGTCTGAAATTGTACCTTAACTCCACTGTGCTTGAAATATTCAGTTGCCGTAAGATTTAAAAAAAATCAATCAGAGTAAACAAAAAAAAAACATAATAAATATAAAGCCGGTGTTCACGAGACACTCGGTAGATGCCTGTCTGAAAAAGTGCATTAACCATTAACCTGGTGAAAATTTAACAAAAAAACTGTAATGACCTACAGTTCAGAAATAAAAAAAAATCTGAAATTCAGAGATGTCATCTTTCACGTCCTTCAAGTAGATTACGGCATCGGCCTCACATTGTTTGTGATTTTCTTCCGAGTATTTGACAATTAATTCTTAGTATATGTATCGGTGTTAGTTCACTGTAGATGCGTCGGTGCTAGTTCATAGTAGATGCGTTGGGGTTAGTTCATGGTAGATGCGGCGGTGTTAGTTCATGGTAGATGCGTCGGTGTTTGTTAATTGTGAATGCGTTGCTGTTAGTTTATAGTAGATGCGTCGATATTAGTTCATCGTAGATGATGCAGTATTAGTTATTAGTAGAAGAGTCGGAATTAGATCAATGTAGACGCATCGGTGTTAGTTCATAGTAGATGCGTCGGTGTTATTTAATACGATAATATTGCATACATATGGCTAATCCCCAGGATCCCTAACTTCTGATATTTATTCTAAAATAAGGGATCGATAAATAGGTACCGGGTGATCGATGGTCCCAACACGTCTTCTTTAAACGGGTGGTGCTCCGTGGAACGGTGACAGCGTTGGGCCTCAACTGATATTATTACTGGGCTAAGGCCATCTGGGGCCCGAGGTACAGAATGGTTCGTAAATATGCGCTCTATGGAAGCATGAGCCCTCAGGATCTCGCGGAGGAGCAATAACGGTGATATCGTGATAAAAGGATTGCAGGTGTACAGTTAATTTAAACATGCTAAAAATCAGTTAATGCAGTATTCAAAATACTGCAGTTATCCGATGAAATCTTTGTTACGTCTGTGCAGTTACTTTGAATGTTTTGGCCAATCGACCAAAAATATTTACTCAAGTTGGAATATATCCGAGAAAGAATTATCATCTTAGAGATTTACTTGATTTACAGATTGTTGATGTATTCAAATTGTAAATTGTGGATGACAAACTAAATGTAACATCAATCTTATCATTTTATTTCAGGGGAGTTTTTATTTCTATCTATAAGTTTGCAACCACTCAATAAAATCGCTGGCTAGCCAAGAGTGTCAAGCCAATTTATTTCACGGAAAATGGGTAGTCATATGTTATTGCTGCCACTATTAATATAAAACTGTTTTTTATGTCTGGCATAATCAATGTTCTTATTGGAAGTGAATTGTTTCATCAGAATCTGTGACTTTGATGGCCTTGCATGAAGTCTAAGGCAACAGATAATTGGAATTCAGCAATCTAAGGAGAATATGTTCGACTCAGAAGTTAAGCTTAATAAATTTTTCTTCCTCTTAACCCGAGGGGTTGCAAGTGATTGATATGAATTTCAGGATTGTGAGACTGCTAGTGGATGAATTTGAAACCATAGGTTTAATGATGCATTCATTATTGTACCTTGATGTCTATAGGTTAACATTATGGATAAAAATCCAATCTATTATGAAGAAAAACGGAGGAGAGATACTCTGTAAGACATGTGTGAAATTTAGAATCACTCAAAATATTCGGCATGCTGAGTCTTATATTTTATGATACATAGTTTTATGAATAAACCTCTTCGGGACACGTGCAAATTCGGAGTCCATGCCACATAGCAGCAACTACCGAACTTTAGCTCCAGAAATATACAATATACTCTGCACCATGCCTCTCGCCTGATGAACATATATCACCCCTGAGTAATCATTCTATCGAAGAACCGAGAAGATTTTGGCATACCGCTCAGGGGATGCTCTGGTAATATGTTCTGCTGCTGCGGGTAGTGGTAGAGAAAATTGTCGTTAGGCGTCTATCAAAGAACCAAGCAGAATGTGGCATACCGCTTGTGGACACTCTGGTAAAATATTCAGCTGCTGCGGGTAGTGGTAGAGAGAATCTCCGTTAGGCGTTTATCAAAGAACCAAGCAGAATGTGGCATACCGCCTAGTGGACGCTCTGATAATATGTTCAGCTGCTGCGGGTAGTGATAGAGAGAACGGTCGTTAGGCGTCTATCGAAGAAACACGCAGAATTTGGCATACCGCCTAGTGGACGCTCTGGTAATATGTTCAGCTGCTGCGGGTAGTGGTAAAGAGAACGGTCGCTAGGCGTCTTTCTTTGGTGACGAGAGTAGGTTTACTGGAACTACACAAATTCGGCTAACCTTTTACCGAGCAAAGTATTTCCCCGGAGATTAATCGTCTGGTGCTTGATATAATAAAATAGATTAGGGGCCATGTCCGATACAGTGTTAGGGGAACTGAGAATAAATCTTCAAACTAATAGTCTCCATTGGAGTTGTACCGAAGTCAATGCCCACCTTATTGATGTCATTTATTTGCCATCAAGAACACCACTACTCTGTCAGCCAGTAGTGCACCTTTATTGGAGATAACTCCTGCGATGTTCATCTTGATTTTGCCTTTCCCTGTCCGCCGACAGCGCGCTTCATGCGAACAATGTATCCGATATTGTCTTGTTTACGGAGCTGTTCCAAGGCTCCTGGCCTTGCCTCGGTAGTTCTTTTCAACCGGGAATACGCGATAAATATCACAAATTATAAAATTATAGTTGGGTACTAAAACTTCCCAAATGACGCCTGTTCAGCTCACACTTTTCCTGAAACGGAAGAAGCCGCGGTTCTTGAAATGGGAACGAGGATGTTGGTGTGGTTGTTGCTAAGCCCCAGCTCCTGCTGGGGTGAAGGAACTTCGGCCGGCGTCCCACTCGAAAACCCGGATACCCTTCGATAAGTGCATGTTGGAAATGTTACGACTGGTGTAGACTCTTATATTATCAACCCAACAGCCATTGGGAAGTTGATGCTATCTAGCGGTCGTTCACATCGGTCGCGCGCCGACGCGATGTCATGATTGAGACTGCCGGATGCAAAAGCCGGGCACGACGCCATGACATGCTCGGCTGTTTTGGGCTCCACGGCACCGCAGGCACAGATCGGCAGATGCGTTAGCTTATGAAGATGGTAACAATTGAAACCCTTTATAAAATAGACATCATATTATATATACGCTTGAAATTAATTTAATACTATTGATGATCTGAACCTTTTGGATGCAGCCTGCAACCGCACGTCGAAATTTTTCCGTGCTCATTTCGATCACGCCTTTCCTCGGCAGTTTTCTCTGTTATCTAACATGATTCTATCTCGCCGTAAAACCAGTAGTCGAGCGAGCTGGGACTGGAGCCTTGAGCGGCTGGATCATTTCTTCACGATGACTTGACAAACAAGGGGTGAACATGTGATCGCTTGGCGGCAATCCTGGACAGCAGATGAGCTCGAAAACGCCGTATCAGATAATTCCAAGGTGTACTTTAATCTCCTGATGAAAAAAATGTGTTCAGATGTTAGGTTGGAAGAATTTTACTGTCAACTGAATGGTGCACGTGCTCTGTTCTATCGAGCATCTCGAATTTTTATCGGACAAATTTCCGTAAGGATTAATCAGCCGGCGAACAAACCATGCGTCCCCAGCCTCTGTCCGCTCAGCTTCTCGTTTTGGGGAGAGATGGAATAAATTGTTCACGAACTGACTCATTAAATAGGAAAATATACATCAAATGGTAACTTTGAAAATATCATTTCGAATAAGTTTGCAAACTAAAAATCCACATTATTTTAATTTATTATACTTATTTCTTCGTTAAATTAACTATCACGTGAAAAAGCAAGAGAACAGTGCAACATCATGGTATATATTGTTATACCTATTAATTCTAATTTCGCAAATAAATTATATTTCATTACACGATAAATCAAATGTGATTACACGCTGAATTTAATGTAATTACACATAAAATTAATTGTGCGAGATTCATATTGGTTCGAAATACTTAGAAATCTCAGAGGAAAATAACTGGAGAATAAGTTTTCCGCATCACAAATTATTTTCATTCACTGATAGTGTTCAGTTCTTTTTCCAATGCTCCGAACAATATAAATATGAACACATACATGCCTCTGTTCGTACTGGCAGCCGATTCATATCACAACATGTTTCATTTTCATTCAATTTTCATTTTCTGAAATCAGTGCTGCGGGTGGTGGTGCTCGGATGCCAGTTTTCGGAGAAAGACTTGTTGTAGACATTACCAGGGAAGAGGTGCAGGAGGTGGTGAACGTAACGAAAGCAGAGAAATCCCTTGTTTTGGATGGCGTTGCGACCGAGTGCCTGAAGAAGGGTGGAGTAACGATTGTCAAATGGTTGGTGAGGTTGCTGAACTTGTAATTTTTGGCGGACGTGGCACCGATTGAGTGGCGCAGTGCCTGCATTGTACCGTTTTATAAGGGCAATGGAGATAGAAATTAATGCTGCTACTCGGGAGGTATCAGTCTGTTATGTGTGGTTGGTAGGTTGTACGGGAGAGTGCTGATCAAAAGGAATAGAGATCGTACGGACTGCGCAATTGGAGAGGAACAGTGTGGCTTTAGGAGTCATAGAGGGTGTACCGGCCAGATTTTTTGCAGTGAGACAGGTATGTGAGAAGGATGTGTTTTGGTCCTTCATGGATCTGGAGGAGGCATATGACAGGATTGACAGGGAAGCGCTGTGGTGGGTGTTGCGTTTGTATGGAGTGGGCGGCGTCTGTTGAAAGCGTTGCAGAGTTTCTATGCTGGCGACCGAACATGTGCCAGAGTGGGAAGCGAGGTGAGTGATTGGTTCACAGTGAAAGTGGGATTGAGAAAAGGCTGCGTGATGTCTCCCTAGCTGTTTAACCTCTATATGGACGGAGTGGTCAGGGAGGTGAACGCGAGTGTGCTGGGTCGTGGCTTGGAACTGATGGAAGCAAATGGGCGAAGTTGGCAGTTGAGCCAGTTGCTATTTGCTGATGATACGGCCCTGGTTGTGGATTCAGAGGAGAAGCTATGTAGGCTAGTGTCTGAGTTTAGTAGAGTGTGTGAGAGGAGGAAGCTTCCAGTGAACGTGGGTAAGAGTAAAGTAATGAGATGCTCGAGGACTGTCGATGCGAGCAAAATTAGTGTCAGCCTAAATGGAGTGCTCTTGGAGGAAGTTCAGTGTTTCAAGTATCTGGGCTTCCATGTGAATAAAACTGAACTAGTGGAAACGGAAGTGAAGGCGCGAGTGAAGGAGGGATGTAAATTTTGGGTGCACTAAAGAGTGTAATGAGCTGTTGGACGTTGGGGATGGAAGCAAAGAAAGGGCTGTATCGGGGTGTTGTTATTTCAACTGTGCTCTACGGAGCTTCGAGATGAAATGTTTGAGGAGCATAGCTGGAGTAACACTGAGAGACCGGATCACCAACGACGTGGTTCGAATCAGAACAGGGATGGTAAAGAAGTTGGAGGACAGAGTGGATTTGCGTGTTCAGAGATGGTTCGGGCACATGGAGAGGATGGATGGAGGGAGATTGATGAAAAGGGTGATCAATGCGGAGGCGAGTGGTTGCAGGTCTAGAGGTAGACTGAAGTTTGGGTGGATGGATGGTGTGGAGCAGGCATTAGGAAGGAGAGACATGAATGTGGAGGTGGCAAGAGAGCGTGCAATGAACAGGCGGGAATGGAGAATGGTTGAGAATTGTTGATTTTGACGCTGCATCCCGTTGTCGGGATGGTCGTGGGTGGAGGGGACCGGCCAATATGACGCGGCGGGGGTAAACCAGTGAAAACTGTCGGGCCCTGCTGCTGACGACGGATCTTCTGACTACACTCGTGACCCTGAGTGTATGTTGAGGGGGTACCAGCCGCACCCTTTAGCTAAGTTGTGTGAGTGTGAGCGTATGAGGTGCGCTTTGCCGTCGGCCACCCCCCTTTCTGGGGGATGCGGCCTAGTGTCTGTATCTGTATGAAATCATTCACGATATTAGCGAATGTTTTATCGCGTGATGATATCATATACGTGAATGATTGGCGATCCCTGTCTCCATTCCAGGGTTATAGATTTAAAAAAATGAGTTCAATCGGTATTTTAAAGTGAATTACAATTGTGGTAGTCTATTTGATGTACCAACTGAACATTGTATTTTTGATGAGAGAAGGGCTGGGGAAAATTATTTTCGGAAATGTGCACAATGTATCACATTTCATGGATTTGATGCGTGCAACATTGGGTGTATGTTTGGAATTGTACTGCCCTGCTATAATTCCTGGTATCTCAGTTCTTTGTTATTTCTTTGTTTTTCTGCTACAGTGAATATAAAAAATACGATATACAAGAGATTGAAACCGTACTCAAAATCTTGTACATCCAATTTAAAGTAGGTTCGAAAAGTATTCAATATTATGTTGATATTAAAAGTGGTATAGTAAACATCAGAAATAGGGTCGTTTCGCTCATTGTTTCCGATATCCTAGCATGGAGATTGTCTCCTTTTCAGTATGCATAATCATATGTTTTTTCCTCCTTGTCAAGAAAAGAAAAGTGATATGCACAAACGTACTTAATAACGTACAATATATTGAAAACAAAACACACTAAGACCTTATTACTTGGGTCTATAGTTTTACTTATGTTACGCCGTTGGGACAATAAACAGGACATAATTCTGGTTCAATTACAATTCAAGATATGTTTGGAAACCCATAGGATATCAGAGGGCTGATAATAGATATATAATTGTCTCAGACTCACAATGCAAGTTGCGGAGAATCTACAGCTACGTGTCTACCACGTCAACATTCTGAAAATATTTTTTCAAACATTCTATGAAATTTTGTTGTATATTATTTCATATGCTTTCCTCATAGGTCAATGTCGAGACTCCAAATATAGCGGTATAATTATCCATTGAACACCGAGTCTGAATACGACCTTTTGATTTATGCAATGCTAATTTTCCCCTTTCATTTCAATAGGAGCTCTGATGATTTAAATGGACCTCCTTTACTCGATGTCAACAGATATTTTGAACAGATATTCAAAAAGTCATATATTAATATTTATTTTATTTTATTCCCTGCGATTAACTTCATTTCACGGTTTTGTGGTCGACTGCCAAACTGGCCTGCTCATTTGTAGCCTTCATTTGGTGCGGATGGGAATCATTTGATGTGTTGAGGTCCGGTGAAGCCTTTTTGACTCCACAGCTTCCAAAAATAATGTGTATTCTACTGCAGGATGCTTCCACTCTCTTATTCAAGCACTCGGAATCTACTACATTTACAAGATAATTAATTGATCGATTTAACATTTTTCTGCTAGAATATCCTTTCGGTATTGTTTTTCGAGAAATAGGTTGTAAACTGAACGGGACATGGAAAGTTAGTTCAATTCCATCTCGAAATAGCCTTTCGTTTGCATATTCGATTCAGCCCTCAACTGGAGGCACTCATTTGAAATGTCATTACAATATTCCTCCCACTCGTATGCCCGTTGGGGGCTTCTGTGAAACAGTCATCCTGTAGGCTTTGATGAAACCTTTGTCCTGTAAGCCTTATCATGTCTGCCTTTGTTAATGAACAATATCGGAGATGTTGGACTGTTACATGAAATTATATAGATGATGGAATAATGAGACAAAAAAGAATTTACATTATGCCATGCACATTTGCAAGGATTTGAAGAAATATTTTTTTATGGTCTCTTATACTCGAAGAATTTAGATGAATTCCTTTCAAACCATGGATATTCCAACTCGTATCTGCACGAAGCAATGCTGAAACGCATGTTTCCAAACAACAGATGTATATATCCCACGAGAGTAAACAGGGAATTTGTAATTCATAACTATTGAATAATAAATATGTAGAAACTGCGTAATTCGTTTCTTGTCGCATTTTTTTAATTTACCGTAAAGGTATTAAGGTAACTTTGTTCACCATATCTACCTATAAGTGAGATAAAATGTTCATTTGTATAACATTGAGACAGTGATACGAAAAAATGTCACACGCGTGATCGTTTCTCTGCAAGACTGTACCTTTTTGGTGGCTGAAATTCGTTCCTACTATAAATACGATCAAACAATTGTTAGCAATAATCTAGATAGCAGTTGATTTTAATTGCAATTTGCTGCTGAACAAGTCAGGAGGAATATTCTTGGTCTATTCTTTAAACCTATTCTCATCTGATATTGTAATTCCCTTGGACATATCAACAACATTTCTTTTTAATTCTCCAAACACCCGCATGATGCTGGAAACGATTTATAGTTTTTTTTCATCGTTATCTATTTAATTATGACAATAAAATAATCGGAATGCCGAGTGCAAATTCTAAATCCACAACTAAATTTAATTTAAGAAACTTTCAAAACTGAATAACAGGTATTCTTTATTCTTCCTAATTAGATGAGGAATTCCTGCATTTCATTAATTGTGTCATCCACCGACTGCGCTGCTGAATATTTATTAGGAGATTTTTGATTAATATGTAACATTAATAAACCAGAATTATATAAATTTTTATCACGCTATTTCTGCTATTTTTGAATAAGTCAGTGACCTGACCTAGGTCACATTTCTGGATCAAAATGTAGCTGGTGAACATTCAGAAAAGAAGATTTTGTTAACATTAGAAGGTATATGCTTTTTTGTCAGAACAACTTTCCATTAATAGCGAATATGGACAGTTCGAAGCGTAAAGGGTCCCAGAAGTGTGGTACGGACTTGATTGTTTTTGTATTTTTTGTTGACCCAGACGTTTTTAGTACTAGTGATTATCTCTACAAAATTATCTTTATATGGGGGAAATATTGTATTGATACACATTGTTTCATAAGAAAAATTTTACGCAGACACTTCTTTTACATATACCGATCTTGGACAAGCAATGACATTTTTTTTTTTACTTTTTTTACACTGACAATTCTATAAAATGCACATTTGTTTTTTCCCACTTAAGATAATCATCAACCATCGTAATTGCAGGGTGAAAATGGCATGCAGCTAAAACTCTTTTAGTAACAATACATTACTTTTTTTGTCCAAAAAGTTGTGAACAGTACATTATTCTCTGGATTACTACAACAAAGCTGTCGGTACTATAGACCCCATAAAAAGGTCTAGTAGCATGTACAGTAGCGGAAAAAAATAGTTTACGATTCATTCTAATTTTAAGTTCGAAATTTGAATTCCTCCGTAACTTGATTGCTTTTATCCATGAATAAGGTTCATCAAGATATCATTCCGTGATAAATTTCTTCATGAAATAAAATATTATGTGTGAAAAGTCTTGTTTGTTTTTCCTGTTAAAGGCTAACCATATATGAATTTTCTTATGCTACTGTACATGGGGCTGTTTCCACTAGGTTTAGAGGAAGCACTATACATGTATAAACATAGGGAAAAACGAACCATCTCCAAGCAGGGAACTTAAAAGCGGAACGTGAGAATACCTGATTTTTGGCAACTGTAGCACCTTTGGACGCATAAAGACCTTATTTAGCTTCTTATTCCAACATCTCTACAGTGAAAGTATTAGTTTGTGTTAACACGTGCACATACCGCTGTTTCTTTGCGACAAAGGAAGAAACAGATGTAGGAATACACGATAACATAAAACTATGAAAATGCAAAGGTGAGGTACTTCGGACCCAATGGTTCCCACAACAGAGCAAAAAAATATGTATCTACTATGCTTCATTTATGAATACTATTTGCCCCATCAATAATATTAAGCAGACCGTTACTGGATCTGCACGGAAAACCTAATTCTCCTTGTATCCTGCGGTTCACCCGCCTGATATCATCGGACCAGCTGATGCCACCAAGTAATATTGGAGGACGGAGTGCATGTGATGGCTAGCGTTATTGCTGGGGATGGTCTGCTGTTGCGTTCCAATTAAGATGTCATGGCAATTGTTGGGTCCTGTTTCAGCTCAGCATGCTATTTGAAGGTTGAGCACAGAATACATTAGAATTGAGAATATTGTGAGGCCGATCTGAATGAAATTCGAGTGGTAAAACCCTCTATAGAATTCTGTTCTTAAACTTTTATCTACCATGTGATGGGACACATTTTTACATGCGCAATAAATCGGCTAACTGACGATCTGAATACAAGATCATTTCCCTCCCCACAAAGTAATAATTCCTATTGACAACTGACTATCACTTGACTCGAACATTCAATCATTCAGACCCGAGATTTCTTCTTCACGTCATAGATTCTTTTTTTCCCAACCATCGAAGTCAAAAGTATTCAACAGACGCCTAAGTCGAAACTTGCACAATCTCGATGTCAATAAAGGTAGCAACTTTTGCATTGAAGTTCTTCAGGATTTGCAAATGAGAAGTTTCTATTGATGGGTCCATTAAAAGACCGTCACACGTAGCCAGTGTTGGCGAGTCATCTCCCTTATTTACGTGAGAACTTTCGACAACAATGTCCTCACGTACAGATGCGCATTCTGCTGCTCACGTGGTTGTGCTATTCATTTCTTATATTCAGAGACCACATAGCCATCTTCAATTCACATCTTGGATAAATAATGATCATATGGATATTACATAGACGAATGCAAGTACGGAAAACTTCATATTCATTCACAATAGGTTGCAATGCTTATCCTTCAACACTTGCTCTCGACGCAATAATTGCGAATACTAAACGTATTGGTTAAGAAATTATCATACATCTTGAAGTTCACTGTTCGTTCGTCACTGTTTGCTTTGACTGTACATTATTGTGAACAAAAAAACAGTTGAGTAAAAAAAAGGTTCTATGTCTTCACATGAGTGATTTCGCTTACATTACGTGGATCTTTCCACGTATGTGACACACAAGTTACTGGTAACACGGGCACATTCACCTGTGTGACGGCTCATGAAGAGGCGTAAGTACGTGAAGGCGAAAAGTTACTGATCTCACGTACACATTCACCCGTGTGACGGCTCCTGAAGAGGTGTAGTGTAGGCCAAAAGTTACTGATAACACGTACACATTCACCCGTGTAACAGCCCCTGAAGAGGTGTAGTATATGCCAAAAGTTCAGTTGGGAAGGTTTGTCAGGAGTGGAAATATGCTATTTGATGAAACATCTAACGATACCATTTAAGATCTAACTTCATTGACGTGATTTTATCCACGTCACAATATTTTTTTTTATGAATCTAATATTCGGTTCACTGATGTAAGGGGAAATGTGTCATTGGTAGAGAGATTTTTTCGTGTTCACGTGCACAAGGGATTCGATTCTATTCACTTGATAACGCCTCCAGAGAGAAGGAGAACCCTGGCCCCAGCTCCTGTCCCTGGAGGGTTTTGGCATCCAACCACACTCAATGAAGCCTCCAGCCTCTGGTGGTGTACCGGCCCTCTCTCCTCAGCCCTATTTGATTTAAAACTCCACAAGTTGATAGTCTTACAAACTAGTTGCAAACTCGACGCAATGCCAGGCTGCCCGATAGCAATTGGCTCAAAAAGGTAGCGGTCATGAAGAGACGGACACTTATTTCGTTTATTGTTCTCAGTCGCATTGTTACCTGCCTATCGCTTCATCCGAGGCCGACAGGGCTGCCAATGCGGCTTATGGTTTGGAAATGAGTTATTTGTTCATTTATGATCAATTGTCATTGCGAAATCCTTCCGGGATCAATAATGGTTGTATACTCCCACGTGGAAAATATGCGGAAACAATAATTAGATACAAATTATTTCTGTATTGTCTTCAACAGTTGCAACATTTATTTTCCTCGTTTACATTTCAGATGAAAATATGCTATGTAATAAGTTAACGTGAATAACTGAAATAGATGTGATAATTGCAACGGGTTAAGTTCTCAGATATAAAAATACAGTATGTTAAAACATATCAAACATGAGTAAAGTATATGACTACAAGACGGCCCAGCCAGAATATGACTACAAGACGGCCCAGCCAGAAAGTAGGTACAAGACGGCCCAGCCAGAATATGACTACAAGACGGCCCAGCCAGAATATGAATACAAGACGGCCCAGCCAGAATATGACTACAAGACGGCCCTGGATATATGGTGTGCAAAACGGCCCTGGATATATGGTGTGCGAGAACGACTGTGCGAGAACGGCTGTACTTCTCTGATACTGTAGATATATATTAGTGACTCTATGTATGTTATTTTGTGAAGGATTTAGGATTTATGTTATTTATGAAGGTATATTATTTGTGAAGGAAATTAGATTTGGCTATAATTAGTGACTCTATGTATGATTTGTGAAGGATTAGATCGACGAAAATTAGTGAATCATGTTAATTGTGAAGGATTTAGGAGGTATATTATTTATGAAGGAATTACG
>SDVV010000352.1:0-33228 GCA_016164225.1 Gammarus roeselii | reverse complement strand
TCAAGAAGTACTGAGCCAGTGGATTCTCATCAGTCCACTCGGCAAACCCACGAGCGAACCTCAACACCACGCACTTCTCCGAGTTCAGCCTCAAGTTCCAAGACAAGGCAACTGCGCCAACTGTATCCAAATCCGACTGCAGACTCGACACACCACACACTGTTGCTGTAAGGCTCCCATACTTTGTTAGCAACTAAAACAGAGGGATACATGTTGTAATCAGCAGTGTTCCTACTACTTGATGAAGCTTTCCTTTGAAGTTTTGTTTTGAGTTGCAGCTTCTGTAAAATTGTCCATAGTAATACAGAATTGTTGAATTCACATATATGTTATGAGAACTCAGATGTTTTATTCATAATGTCATTGAAATGACCTTATATTTATTCAAGTTTGCTGGTAACTCTCTTGCATCAAAAACTGTTCTTTGTCAGAGATCACTTTACTGTCTGAGAACAGTTGTGGTATGCTGAAACATATACCATCAGGCTGATGTATGTTTCAGCATACTACATCTGTTCTTGAACAGATGTATCGAATATATTTCACAAATTTCAAATTTGGTGCAATTTTGCTTCATTGATTTTTTTTTCTGTTCAAGTTAGTAGAAATGGCATCAAAGAGAGCCAACCATTTTAATGACTCATGGTTGAAATTAGAAAAATATACTTTGCTCAAAAAACACTCTTCTACAGTTCATGCACACAGTAAAGTAGGTGCATCAGATATTCATTTGGGTAGTATATGGCTTGAGGCATTGGAAAGCCATATGAAAGGAAAGAAGCACACTCAACTGGCAGCTTCATCTCCGTCGATTAGGGGTTGGTTTCCATCTAGAATGACAGAATTGGCAACTTCATCTCCGTCCACAGCAGTGTCAACTGTTGCTTTGTCCCTTGCAGTGTTAACTTTAATGTCTATAACCTCTAACAGAAACATCAAGTTTTTCTGCATCTACTGCTTCCTCACTACCTGGATCTGTTACCAGTTTTGTAATTGATGAGTATGTTAGGAAGGCTGAAATGTTTTTTGTGATGCACTATGTTGTTGCTCATCATTCATATAATTCAAGACAAACTGTAAGCTAACTATTCAAAGACATGTTTCCTGACTCAAATAGCAGCAAAATTTTCCTGTGGAAGTACCAAGCTTTCTTATCTTGTGGCTTTTGGTCTTGCCCCATACTATGCAAATGAATTGATTGATGCACTCAAGTCGGTCTTCCACATTGTCATCCTCTTTGATGAATCGTTCAACCAAACCACTAGGAATGAACAAATGGACGTACATGTCCGCTTTTGGGATGTGGATAAGCAATGTTTATCAACCCGTTATCTCACATCTGAGTTCTTTGTGCCATTGTACTGCCAAGGACCTGCAGTGCTTCAAAAAGGCTGCCAACCACCCAGATGTGAAAAAGGTGATGCAGGTTTCCATGGAGGGCCCTAATGTCAACAAAAAGTTCTACAATAATTATGTTGAAGATCAAAAACAGACGCATCCAGAGGCTCCCAACCTACTTGATATTGGTTGTTGTGGGCTGCATGTGGTACATGGTTGATTTAAGATGTGATCAGAAGTGACTGGGTGGAACACTGACAAGTTACTGAGGTCTTTATGGTATCTGTTTTCCGACTCCTGCGAGGCGTGCAGAGTACACATCAATTACGGCATCAGAAATGTTCCCACTACAGTTTTGCTCCACTAGATGGGTGGAAGATATTGCTGTTGCTAAAAGAGCAGTCAGCATTTACTGTGACATTTCTAAATATGTCAAAGCAGTCTCCTCTGGACCAAAATTATGATACCCAAGTCTGCATCGTACAAAACTGTTGCGTGTGGTGTTGATGATCCACTGGCTCTTGCTAAGTTGAATGTCTTTGAAAGAACTGCCAAATACTTCCACCCATACCTAAAAACATTCCAGACAGATCACCCTATGGTACAACTTTTCGAGGCAGAAGTAGGAGAGCTCCTCTGTAAGTTGATTGAGAATTTTGTCCGGAGAACTGTTATTGAATCATGTCTCGACTCTTAGAGCTAGATTTGCGAAGTGAAACTCACAGTGTCACAAATGTTGATGTTTGGTTTGCAGCATCAAATGCAAAAATCTGGTGTAAGTGTTGCTAAGAAGCTAGAATTCAAAGTGCAGGCAAATGAGTTCTACTTGAAAGTTTCAAAAAATATCATTGAACAATCCCCTTTGAAATTTTCTCTAGTTCAAATTATTGATTGTTTGAATCCTAAAAGTATGATGAGGAAAAGTCAAACAAAACAAGAGACAATGTTCATGAATCTTGTAACAATAATGACTAAGTGCAAAGTTGTTAAAGCTGAAGAATGTGATGATCTCATTGCCAAACACAGGCGTTTTGTGCAGTATGTTCAGAAAGAACACAGAGAAGAGTTTGAGAGTTACAATGTCAGAAATAGTATGTTTGGACCAGTTTTTCAAAACATTTTTAACAGAAAGGATGACTTTGAAAAATTGTAGGGTTTAGTTTGAAGGCTGCTCATTTTGTCACATGGTCAGGCTTCTGTAGAGCGCAGATTTAGCGTTAATAAGGACACCCTAAAAACTAATATGGGTGAGAAGACACTGACTGCTATGTGTGTTGTGATTGATGGCATTCAATTGCGATTGGGTGTTGACAACCTACGTCAAGTGTATAATGCGCCAATTACAAAGAAGCTCCTGGAAAGTTGTAGATCTGCCAGAATGAGATAATCTGTGTACCTTCAAAATCAAGAAAAACAAGAAAGACCAAAGCTGGGAAGAGGTAGCAGCTTGTGATGTTAGAAATCACTGAAATGAAGGCCAAGAAACAGAAGCTGGAATCGAATTCAGCGCAAATTATTGGTGAAGCGGATGAACTGACAAGGAGAGCAGGACAGGAAGAGGACTTTTCTTTGTTGTCTGCTGCAAATTCTCTTAGACTAGGCAAATGGAATGAAAGAAGATACAGAAAAAGAAGTCACTCATATTGTAAATCTTGAGCAAATATTGAAGCAGTTTCAATGAACTGTAATGAATGACAAAGGTCAGGAATGTTATTAAAATTTGCTTAGATAGTCTCATTCTTTAATAGACAAAGGTAGATTTTTTCCAGAAAAGCAAATGTTATGTTTTTGGCACTTTTTAATTGTATATGGTAAGTTGATAAGTCTAATGTTTTTCATGATCTCCCTTGGCTAATAAATGTGTCATGCAGAGTATATTTTTGTTGTTGAGAACAAAAGAAATCCATGACCCATCCAGAGAAAGATTTTCACTCTGAAGTCTGTATAGCATAAATTATATTTTTGGCTATTACTTCATATAGCGTCGACCTGGGTGACTCCTCGCGGTCGGAAACACGGGGTGATTGCCCGCACCCCTTGGGCACCAAGGCGTCTGAAATGTCACCGTTTGACTACGGGGCTTGAAAGAGCAGGTCTTTGTTAGTAAGTATCAGCTACTTATAGAAATTGGATATGTGCACAGAATTTATGAAAAATTGCCAAAGTGAAGGTGTGTTTTTCAGGTCCCTGATAATTTTGGTTTGAAAAATCAACTTTCGGCAAACTTTAATGCTGTGGCTAGAGTTCCCATTGGATTAGGACCAAATTTGGTGGTGATACTCTGAATATGATTTTGTTTGTTCCAAAGGAAGGATTTTGGAAAGAAATGAAATTTTTTGTAGATATATACAATTATACAACTGCGGGGAGTTGCCCCAGTTGAAGAAACAATTGCGGGTGATTCCCCGCACCTATTTTGTTATGAAATATCTTCGTTTTTCTTCAATGAAAAGTAGTTAAATACAATTTTTTGCACATATAATGACATCTGGAAGTAAATGACCCACAACAATGACACCACAGCTAATTTCAAAATCGTAACTAATTTTATAATGACCCAATGTTTATAACACATGGTGACAAGTCTAGGCCTAAGTGTTAAATTAGGTTTAATGCCCAGGAACATGACTTGTATTCATGTTAATGCAATAAGTTTGCTATAGAATTGATGAAATACATTTATTACATGTTAGCTATATCACATTATATAAAAACATTTTTTGTAATATTTGCTCATTTACCAATATTTTAGGGTCATAATTAGTTTAGTATGTGGAGAAATGACTTCCAGTAAAGTTAACTAGCAATTATTGAAGAAAAACTTTGTTTCCCATGGCAAAATCAGGAAAAAAATCCTTTGACAGTTGGGTATGACCACAGCAAAAGACAAGCATAAATAAAACACCTGTCACAGATGTAATATTTTACTTCACATTTTACTCTAAGCAACTGATATATACTAATATAGGCATGCACTCCCGATTAGTGCTCTCAAACTTCTAATTTGCGTTTCAATTATTGATAAATGGGGGGTGCGGGAAGTCACCCCCGATTAGGGGCCATAGCTCGCCGCACGTTTTTTTTGTAAATAACTTGTTATTGGTTGATGATAGAATGCTGAAACTTACAGTGCTTCATGATCATTATAGTAGGTATACACACCGTAAATTCAAAGTTTCTTGGCTGCATACTTTTTGAGTTGTTCCAAAGTATGCGCAAAATGCGGGGAGTCACCCCGGTTGACGCTATTACACAAAATTTATCTATTTCTTTGCATTTATTTATGTTCATTTACTATGACTGTAAATTAATAGACACTGACTATCTTGAGTGAACACCTCTCTTCAAATGGCTGGTGGGGGCAAATTTTTTTTTCAGATATGCTTATTTATATGTAATAAGGAGACTGGCTAACCTTTTGGAGATATAGGGCTAGGACCCTGAATGTAGTTGGTCCTTGTTTGAGACACTCTCATTTGTGCTCACTCTCTTCCTTCCTTGTTATCCTACCCCTCATCTGATCTTTTGTCTCCTTTCTATTATTGCTGTTCCCATAAGTGAGGTTCCCTGTGTGAGAGCACACCTTGAGTGTGGGGTACCTGTTCTCTATAGTCCATACTAAATGGTCTCTTGTACTCAGGGCTTTTGGATCATGTTTTTTGTGGTTAATAACCTTGAAACGGCCTATAATGATGATTATAATAATAATGACACCCTTATATTTTTGTCCTTGTAAATTCAAGACATGTCCTTGAATTGTCCATAGAATGTTCTTGTTTTTTTTTTCTCCTTCTGTTATGGAAACCCTGGCTTGCACTCGCAATTGTTGTTCATTCTTTCGTAGAAATGTAAGTTCCCTACAAAAACAGGATTTGGTTATTCACATTGCCACTGCAAAATGACCCCCTCAAGGCTTTCCTGCAATATTCCACTGAAACACAGTGTCCCTTGCAGCATAATTCAATTCCTTTGCCTGTTTATTCCACCCAGGGACATTGTATTCACTCTGTTTCCTCATTCCATAAACTTGTCCACCAGCAATTAGGATACAATGTCTCGAGCAACCATACAGGTCATTCAGTCGTTCATTGTTGGCTACTTCATTCCGAGCAGCTTATCAGGAATGTGTGATCAAAGGGTATCAAGTTCTACATAGAATCAATCCGTTGTCACATTGTTGTCAATGTTCCAGTCAATCACTCTCCCCTCGTGAGGATCAACTTCCATAGGGGTCTGCATTCTTACAGCATTTAAAGTAACCCCTTTGACACAGAGATCCGTCAAGGACACATCAGGCAATATGTAACAAAAAACGATTGCATCTAACAACATCAAAGACAGAGCATTATGATCAATCCAGGAGGTGGATAGAGAGCCTTGATTTAAATGAGTGTATGTATCAGACAGGAGAAGCCAAGTGTCCTGAAAAGCCAAATTATATTTAGAATAAAACTTCAATCTCAACAAACCTGGGCTTCTGCGGCAAGGCATTTAAGTCTCCCAGAACACATATTTGCTGTTCTTCTTGACTCCAAGATACTAACATGAACACCCATACAGTTTGATTACGTCTAGGACATTCCTAGACCTTATGGCAAACTTGCTCATTTCACTATCAAATAACTGGAATGGAGCAGAATTGGGAGCAACATCCTCTATATATACGTCAGAGAAAGCAGATGACAAAAGATCGGTCATCTCCAGTGAATCGTAGACCAGCTGTCCACCTGCATTACAAAGTGGTCCAACCACATGACAACCTTTCTTATTCCTTCATATATAAGCATGGAACAGCTTTAGTTAGTCACTATACTGTTGCATAAGGTATTCCTTGTACTGAGATTGGCTGAGCAAAGCATGATTTTGAAACTGACAGTTGAGATCGAGAAAGATTGCTAGTGACTCCAAAGTATTTTGATCATTTCAGCCAAATCTCTCTGAAATCTTGTTCTCATCCCAAGCATTGACTCTCCTCACCTTCAACCAACCCATGGGGAGACCTCACAGACCATGGTACCCGAGGATAGTCTTGCACGAGGCACATGTTAGGCTATCAGCCTCCTCAGTATAGTGAGCAACACACTATATGCCTCACAAACACTCAGTTAGACGAATTCAAGAGGCCAATCAATTCTCGACAATGCTTTGGAAATAGCGCTTTAGTTACCCTGGTGCCAAGAATACTTCCAAGCTTGGTGTCTTGCACCATCAGACTCCAAGACATTCATAAACAAATAATCACAAATAACAGGCAAGTGAGCACACTTTGAAAAAAAAATCAAAACAACGTCTCCAACATGATCTGCCTTGCTAGTAAAAAATATATCCAGAATGTTGCGGGATAAGAGAAAAGTCTGCTCCCTCACTCACTTATGCAAGCCACAAGATGCAAAATAATCCAAAAACAGTTGATCCGTCAAGTCAACATTCTCTTCCTGCACCAACTCATCCGACCACTTCACCAATGGCAGGTGAAAATCCCCCAAACAGGACTACAGGAACCTACAGACAGTTGATAGCAACTGTCTGTTAGTTCCTGGAGGTCATGCAGTCCATATACAAAGGTGACATATTTACCCATTTACTTTGTATGTCCCCTGCGTTTGTAATGCTGGATATTGTGGCCACCGCAAACTGCTCAAGTCTACTCAGAAAAGATGGAACAGAAACATTGATGGACTTTTCAAAATGGACTATGGTAGTTGTTTGAGGAGCTTTGACTTGTTTTCTGTCATGGGTTTGTTTCTTAGGGCAGACCTGATAAAATAATGGAAAATCCAGTAAGGAGAATGATGGAATTGCTAAATATGTTTCCATTGGCTCCAAGAGTTGGTACTAGAGGTGATTTGCCGACTGATCAAATTGCTAACAGGGTTGACAGGGATTAAATCAAATGAGAAAAAATCAAGAAATTAAATAAATGATTTTTTTTTCTGTGAAAGGCAATGTTTTTTTTGTTTTTTACATTCAGTTGATTTTTTAAGATTCTGTGCTCTTTTCAAGGCTTTGGGAGTCAACAGGATGTTTAAATTTTTCATGTAGGTGCTTGAACATGCTTGATTAGGTTTACATATATATGTCTGAAAAAAATTATTTCCACAAAAATTCTGTGAAAAAATGAAAATGCTTGAATTTTGTAAATTTAATTATTAATTCTTATTCTTTATGCGTCACTACTCATTATTTATCAAGTCATTCGATCATTAGGGTGATAGGATTAGAGATCAGAAAGTCGAACCTCATGAATTTTAATCTAATGAATGTATGATTCATTGGCTCAATTGGGCTCTCTTGACAAAATTGCCATGGAATCAAAAAGAAAGGTTGAAAAAAAATCTTCATATAATTGAGGTTTAGGGTCTATAATATCTAGCTAAATCCAATTCATCAATGTGGGAGGAAACACCAGGGAGGAGATGCTGGTTGAAAAGGGAAAAAATCTCAATGTAGTCATTTGTTTTCATAAGCACCAAAAATCTAATTAAAATTTGATGGAAACACAATGCGGCTGTACTCCACTAGTTGGCCTCATATTAACACGTATCTCTACTGATAAGGAAAAATGCTATCTCCTAGTGATCAAGTTCCAGTAACTGCAAGATTCAAAGGTTATTTTTCTAGTATCTATTTAGGTGAACTATATGGCCATTTTTTTTACCCCTCACAAAATGTTTGGGAAGAATAATCAAATATTTGAAAAGTGTAACATTTGCAGCCGAGAGTATTTCCATCTCCGAAAATTTGAGTATTGGTGTTGATGGAATTTTGGCATCAGCACAGCTCACTATGACTATCATGACATCAATTTTATTCCTTGATAGGCAGTGTGTGCATAAGTTTGGAATATATATCTTATTGAATGTTAATGTTCAGAAACATTTAGCTATTGGGTATAATTTCCCCAGGGCTGTGTAAATTCATCTGAGTTGTTGAGAGGATCAAAAACTGCTGTTCAAATAAATCATATAGCTGTTTGTGTGTGAAATATCTATAGAGCTGGGTATAATATGTATAGATCAGGGTAATATAAGGAAATTTTGCATGACAAATCAGAGGATTTGCTGAAAATGTTTTCTTTGGCTCCAAGAGTTGGTACTAGGGGTGATCTGCTGAAGTTGACGTTTCAGCCTTGCTCTTCTGATGCCTGCAGTAGGTCCTTCAGTGTGAGATGTGTTGCTGTCTGTTAAAATTTACACGGCTCAGTTTCATTTATCGAGTTGTGTAAAATTTGAACACATCTTGTTCTGGAGAGATCATGGGGTGTTATACTCAATTGAAAATGCCAAGCAATGTTTTATTTCTTTGTTCTAGCAATGGGTGGCTGCGGAGGAGCCGGCTGCAGCACCAGCAGTGATGGAGACGAAAAGAGCAGCGGCAGCGTGGAGGAGGAAGAAGAGGACGAACTGGAGACCACCATGGTCATGACATGCGAGGGAAACATCAGCGACCCTCAGCTGCACTCCAAGCTTAGCTGCCTCATGCATCGCCTCCAGCATCTCACCAACAGCGGTAGGAATAACTTGCAATTGAAGATAAGCTGTAGGATCATGGTGTCTCAACAAAGTTATCTTGTGGAAGGATTTATTTTGACAATATTCAACTATACAGTCAGGGTTTATGCATAAGTAACACATTTTGAAGCCCTTATATTTTTTCTGCTCTATTTACAATGTTCAATATTGAATTTTCATCTTGCTATTTATGTCTACCTACTCCAGTGAAGATGTTTTATTGGTTGCCTCTGATTCTTCAGCAGAATAATGCTGCATGTATTATTTGAAAGTGTCTTGGACCCTCATTCCCTAAAAATGTGTGCCTGTCTGTTGAAATGCTTGCTTGAGAGGTTTTTTGATAACCAACCAAGGCACTGCCAATGAGGTTCAAATTTGAACTGTTCACAGCATAAACAAAAGAGCAGCACTATACACTGAGCAAAAACAGCACAATACTCTGAGCATAGCATTGGCTTTTCTGATTTACATCTTCAAAATTGAGCTGTGAATGTCATATTGAAGGTCATCTATTTTCTTCATGTCCAGTGCCTGAGACTGGTTTCAAAATACTAGGGCTCTCCCTATGATGCATGGCTTTTGATGATTTAGAACTTGAAATGACTAGCCCCATTTGCAGAATTCCATATTTTTTTCCACAAAATGTGTTTTTGTGTTTGCTAAATCTGCTCTAAACTTGGCCATTTTTAGGTCCTGTTGTTGAAACCTTGTGCCTGAGATTTCTCTAATGCTGAGGCTTTGCTCCTAATGCTAGGATTTTGAAAAGTAATTTTATATAGTTGTTAGTGAAGAGCGTGAGATACAGGAACAAATGAAGCTTGAGCAAAATGTAATCATGACAGGTCTGGATTTGTGTGGCTGCAATGAAAACAGAGTTCTGCATGTGATGAGAAGATTGACTGGGCTTGAAAGTGATGCATTTGGTGAATGGAGTAAATGGACAAAATAATGTGTAGTGCTAAGATCTCTGACAATGCAAGGCAAGAGGTATTAATGAATCTAAGGAATATTGAAGATGTTTATGGTTGGCAAGATATATTTTTATCCAGAGTCACCTGGCAATTAAACAATGCCAGGAGCTGTTAAGGAAGAGGAGCCTGCTGAAGGCAGGTGCAGAGCATGGGGAGGCATGGCTTTAGGAGCTGTAACCTATGGTGCTTGTGGTGCCCAACTGCGCGACGAGGCTAGGTTGGCCAATCCTGGTGCAGGATCAATCATGTCAGGGTGGTGACACGCAGTGCTTCCAGTTGTGGTGTGGCCACGGCTCATTGTGTGGGTGGTGCTCTTTGATCTGTATGGTGGGGCAATTGGGTCACATGATCAAATGGTAATGCAATTGGGTCACATCATCAAAAGGTGATGCAACTAAGTCTCATCAAGAAATGGTGATGCAACTGAGTCTCATCAAGAAATGGTGATGCAACTGAGTCTCATCAAGAAATGGTGATGCAACTGAGTCTCATCAAGAAATGGTGATGCAACTGAGTCTCATCAAGCAATGGTGATGCAAATGAGTCTCATCAAACAATCAATGGTGATGAAACTGAGTCTCATCAAGAAGTGGTGATGAAACGGAGTCACATCAAGAAATGGTGATGCAACTGAGTCACATCAAGAAATGGTGATGCAAATGAGTCACATCAAGAAAGGGCAATGCAACTGAGTCACATCAAGAAAGGGCGATGCAACTGAGTCACATCAAGAAAGGGCGATGCAACTGGGTCACATCAACAAATCTTTCACCTGTTTTGCCTTCAGCAGTCAGAATCAATTTTTATGTTTTTGAAGTGGGTCCTACTACTGTACAACATGCTAAAAAGGGAAATATGTGTGTTTGAGATTTGCTTTTGAAGCAGAATATCCATGTTTGTGTTACAATGGAGTCTTGGTTCTGCCTACTGTTGTGTTGATCTTTATTAACATAACTAACTATTGTTTTGTTTGGAGAAATGAGCATGGCAATTATCGTGAATTACACACTACAAATGTTGGGACAGTTATGATGACTTGTGGCTGTTTGTTGGTTCTCTTCTTCTTATACAATTTTGAAAAATACCTGCTTATTAACTGTTTGTTAAACTTTTGCCCTGGCAAGGAGGTGGTTGTCACTGGTAATATAAGTTAACCAAGAATTTACTGGTCCTGTGACCTTATTGATGACAACATTTAGCCAACCAATATACAATTATCAAACTTTTTTATCTCTATGACTTATGCAGTGAGGAATGAAGCTCATTTTATTAGTGTCCAATTAATATATTGAATCTTTTTCTCACATCTGGGGAGGATTGGATTGGTGCCGTATCTGCAGCTGCATGCTTGCATTGTTCTGGAGTATATTCTGTGAAGTGTTGCAGGATATGGGGGGAGAGACCACTTTGGCACAAGAAGTATGCTATGATTTCAAAGACTTTGTCTCAAATTGACTGGAGGATAGAGTTTAGTTTCTCTTCAATGTGTGAAGCTATTTTTTCTGGTATCAGCTTTGATGTCTCCTATTGGTAAGTTTGTACCTCTCCTTCTTGATGGTCGGGTTACTCGTATGCTGTCGGAGCACTCCCTGCTCTTGCACGTGTGAGTTTGAAAGTATGATGTCATGCTTACAAGCAGGTCAGGAGTGTGCTGAGCAGTAATTTAGCCAAGCTACATGCATACAACAAGCTGGAAAAAAACTAACTACAAATTTTCATTGATTTCTGCAAGGAATTGAAGTCCAATTGGAAAAACATGTCTTGCAACTTTGAGCTGTTTCATGCTTACTTTAGAAATTGAATGATTGTGCAACCAGCTGTCTATTGGAATTGGTGAGATATTGCAGGATGTGTGAGGTTTTTGCTACCTCTTTTTCAGAATTTTTGTTGGTGAACATCCTGCCCACCCTGCCCCCTTCCAGTTGCATGAAGTTTGTCAGATGTTCAATTTTTCTAAGGTTGAAGGTCCTGCCAGTTCTCTTGGCTCTTGATCCCAGTTTCAGTGTGGGTCCTGCATTAGCATCAGTATAAGAGCTCTCCTGATGAGATTCTTCCTCACCCTGTTTGATTTTTCAAAAGTCAAGGTTGGGAACTTGTCCCAATTTTTGGAGCAACTCAATAGTTGTTCCAGTATTCAAGGCCAAACCAATCTGATCCTCTGAATTATGGACTTGTACGCTTGACATAATTTTGCTGCTAATTACTGGGAATAGCGGTGTCCAGGTTAACAGACTATCTTAGAAGCAAATAAATTTTGTCATCTCATCAGTTGGGTTTTCAAAGTAACTAGCACTGAGGATCAGTTGCTGTTGATGTACAATCAGGTTGGGAATTGGATTGACAAGGAATATAGGCCTATATATTGTGCTTGTTTCAATACTTGACTCCTCAGATGCATTTGATGTGGTGAGCCATGCCATGCTACTTCCTAAGGTTTAATCCTGGAGTATCCAAGATTTCTTGCTGGCCTGGATCTCTCAGTTCTTGACAGAGTGATGAGTGTTTGTGTTGTGGCATTTTAAGTGCCTGGTGGTGTTCCTCAGGGCTCTGTCTTTGAATTACTGCTGTTCTTGAATGAGATGGTTTGGGCACATGGTGAGGATGGATAAAGGGAGATAGGTGAAAAGAGTGTTGAAGACAGAGGCAAGTGGACGTAGGCCCAGAGGGCGACTAAAGTTTGGGTGGATGGATGGTGTGAAGGAGGCGTTAGGAAGGAGAAACTTGAGTGTTGAGGTAGCAAGAGAGTGTATTGAATAGGCGTGAGTGGAGAATGATTGTGAATGGATGATTTTTAATGCTGCCCTGATGAACATTCCTGCCCTTGGCATCTTGATGGAAGACCAAGATAGGCATAAGGGGGGAAGGGGCGGTCATCATGATGCGGCAGGGATAAACCAGTCATCCTGTTAGGCTCTGCTGCTGACACCGACCTCAGACTGCTCTAATGTCTCGGTGGGTGTGTTGTGGGGTCTCCTCGCCTGACCTTTGTAGCGCAAAAGGGCCAAGTTGTGCAAGTGTATGAGAGGAGTATGAGATTTGCTTTGCCGTCAGCCACCCCCTTGTCTGGGGAATTGGGCCTAGTGTCTGTATCTGTATTGACCAATATTAATCCCATCTCCAGCAGTCTTTCATTCAAGTTCATAACTTTCCAAATGACTGCAAATTGTACTTGAAATATTCACTGCACTAAAAAACACTGAACCTGCCATTATAGATGCACCAGATAGTGTTTTTGTCAAGATCGGTCATGGCTGGAAATGTGATAGTTTGCCTCTTCTCTACAAAAAACAATGCTTTCACTATAACTTGTAGTTAGCATGGCGGTCGTTGGTACCAATTAATTTAATTGGCTCTTTCCTGAGTGACCAGGATACATTTGTTTTCATTTGAGGCAGAGGTGTGTTATTCAATTAAGAATACCTTTATACCAGACTGATTTCCCATTACGAGGAATGACGCTTCCCCAAGTAATGCTGAGAGACTATTTTTCATTATGAAAAACAGCAAGCTTGACAAACTATTCCTACTTGCAGACTTTGAGTTTATTTGCTGTTGAGCTGGTCACAGCATAGCTGTGGGACACTCCACGCATGCTGTGGCATCAGCAATTGCATGTTGCTGCCAAGTTTTCCTGTAGGATCCTGGTTCAGCTTTGCATTAGAGTAAAGACACTTTGCATTAGAGTAAAGGCACATTCTGGTTGAATTTTAAAGTTATGTCCTGCACTATATTTATAATTTGAAACGGGTAGCTATTTCTCCATTTTCAAAATATTGAACTTATTAGAGAAAACTTCTCCAAAAAACTTTTTTCATTTGTATGTTCTACAGAATGCTTGATTAGAAATTCTTTAACCAGCCTGTAATAATTGTTTTTTTTTTTGCATCCATAACTTGCTGATGCATGTGTTCTAGAGCTCAATGTCAAACCATGTTAATTTGCATCATGCATCTACCAAATGATGCTGAAGTGTCCAGTTGTTTAGGGATTTAAAACTCTGGCGTATTTTTGCTAATCATTTTGAACCAGTTAATGAATTTTAATTTTACTTCTGTGGGACTTCAGTAAACAATTGAATTGAAATTTACTTTAAAAGTTGGGAGCTACTGCACTTTGAACCCTTTTTTCAGCTAGTTACTATGTTAAGCTACATTCTTATTATGTAGATCAAATATATTTTGATATTTTACCAAACTGCCTACATTATTCACAATTATTTGATTCTCTATTAGAAGCCATGAATGAAATTTTACTTGCGGTTTGATTAATGGAATAAATTCTCTGCTAAGAATGAACTGGTGGTATGGCCACAATTTGTCTCATCCCAATAACCAATAGCCACATCCTCACCAAAAGCAATACATCACAACTTTTATTGCTGTTGATTCATTACTGGTATGTTTCTCTTCTCAGAGCGTGTGCTTGAGGTGATAGGTGTTGAGCCATGGAATAGTGTGCGCGTCACCTTCTCCATCCCCCGTGAAGCTGCCCGCCGTCTGTCCCTTCTAGCTCAAGCTGGTGAACCTGCCTTGCGGCATCTTGGCATACTCTCGGTACAAGTTCAGGGAGATCAGGTACGTGTTCAGGATTAATCTATATCCATGTGAAGCTGCAGGATTAGCTAATGGTATGGGTTGCATGTTATTTTTTTTTGTGTGTATATATTTATATAGATATATATTACTGCATGGATAATTAGGAACCTATTTTTTCCAGCTGGCTTCCTATAATATCTTGAATTGGCTCATTTTGAGCATGTAACTGTAACCTCAAGAAAAATTATGTTCTGTTAGCACAAAGTTAATTTAATGTGGATAACCTGCTTTTGAGTAAATCATAATGAATTGTAGAAGCTTTAATTTGTAGCTATCGCAGTTTAACTCTTTCAAATGATCAATGCTATACCTACCTTATCCCTTGTGCAGGTGGTGTCTCTGCGCCTTGCTGGTAGCAACAATGAGTGCAACGAAGTAGTGTTGCGCCCTACCGATGGCCCTATATCAAGCAGTGCCTCGGCTCTAATGGACCGCTTCATTGGTCCTCCAACTGGAGCGGCCTCTGGAGGCGTGCCTCAACAGTCACACCAATACCATCATCATCACCATCTCCAGCTGCAGCAGCAGCAAGCTCCAGTCCAGCAGTTCAGGCCGCCCGCACCACAATCTCTTCCTGGCTTCCCCTATTCTCAACAGCCCCAACAAGGCCCTAGCAACGTCATAACTCCGCAGCAGCAGCAACCTCCTCACGGCACTATGGTAGTGCGCAGCAACAGCTTGCCTGCTCAACCCTTGCTGCATTATAGACCAAGCTATGCTCCTAATCAGCCCCCACCACCTCCATACTCAGAGCAGCATCACCACAGCCCAAACGCTCTGGTTGTACAAACCTCACAGCCCTTTGTGGTGCAAGGAGGCGATGGCCTGTCCACTCCCGCTCCACCTGCTCCAGGTACGTACAGACTAACTCCGGCTTCAGGACCCGTCAGTCAGCAGCCCGGTGCTATGGTGGCGGCTGTAGCTACCGGACGGCAAGTCATTGTGAGGCCCCCTCCCACACCTCCTCATCAACAGCAAATACTACAGCAGCAGCAACCTACTGGTGCCGCACCTCAACTGTCGTGTGCAGTGACAACCGTGGGTAACGTTGTCAAAAACAGTCCTCTGTTAGTGGGCTTGTTGCAACAGCCAGACCAGCAGGTCAAGTCGCCTGGCATCGGGGGTGGTGGTGGTCAAGAGCTGGGATTGGCCTCCACTCACCTCACCAGCCTTGCTGCTAACCACTACACCGCCAACCATTCGCCAGCTGCTGCTCATCACCACCATCATCGGCAGCTGGTGTCCTCCTCAACAATCAACCAGTACAGCAGTAGTACTAGAAGTAAAGATGGTTTGACCACCCATCAACAAGTTTATTCAGGCGGTTCAGTGATAACAAATGCCAGAGTTCCGATTGCGGGTGGATTACAGCAACACCCTCAGGCCACTGGTAAACCTCCCCCGTTGGGTGGCCTCTCCGCCCAGTCGCCTATATCGTCTGCTGTGGTACAGCAGCCTCTGCCTCCCCCTGTCGCAGGTGCTGGGCCTACAAGACTTGCCACCATCCAGCACCACGGCCAGCAGGTGGGGCACAACTCTTCGGTTGTTGCCTCACCAACAGGGCTTACTTCGGTGGGAGGTATGCAACAGGCTTCTGTTTTACCGCAGCGCTCAGCATCTGGGCCCATCACCAATAGCGGCACTACCAGTTTGTTGCCTGGTGCAGTAGCGGCAACGTCGCCCTCTCCTGCCATCAGTCCCACACCTTCCCTCCCGTCACCTCACCCCAACTCCCACACCTCCCTACTACCCTCCACTGTGGTCAGTCAAACGCAGTCTGCAACACCTACATCCGTCTCTGGTATATCTGCATTTGCTAATTCTCATGTGAATGCCTTGACACCTCCTTTAACGCCTTCAAACCAGCAGCAGGTGTCATCTGTGTGCTCGAGTTCTGTTCAGGGCATGACCGGGGCGATACCTTCCTTGGCTGGATCACTTGGGTCCTGTTCTGATGGTATTATGCCTGCTGGCTCCTTTGACGACCATTCTGTGGTCTCGTCATCTTTCCTGACTCAGACCATTGTCACCTCACAGGCAGACTCAAAGACCACCTCCTCCAAAGTGCCCTCTCCTAAGATGGTCACAAGTAAAGAGAGCCAGTATTTGATCAACCCAAACACTGGATTGCTAGAACCTAGACACAACACAGATAGCTCTGACTCTGAACCTGATGTTAGACCATCATCTCCTCCCCAACTAAAGGTGTCTCCAGCTGTACATCACTTGCAAGCGCAACCTAAACCAACTACAGGTTCATTACATGTCAAGAGTCAGCAACACCAGCCCGAGTCTTTGTCTCAATCCAGTAAGAGTTCTTCTCTTCATGAAATAAGGCCTCAAAGTGTAGTATCAGCTTCTCTTGAAGAAGTCTCCAATGCAAGACCGGGAACGCCAACAACAGTGAGTGTTGCTGAGAATGTCAATGAGCGGCCACGAAGCCGCGAGAACGCGCCCAGCCTTGCCACTACAAACAGCAGTACTAGTCACAACAGTGCAGTCAGCGGTAAGGAAGTGTTGCCTATTGGTCCCGCAGACCCCCACCGTCTTGTTTCTTGTGCCAGTATGGTACAGCAGGACAGGGTGACCGGTGCTGGGAGCAGCAGTACTAAAGCCAAGGACGATTCAGGTTCTCCTGCAAGCGTGTCCAACTGGGAAAAAAGCAACAGAATCGTCAGGGCTCCTGGCTCTGGGGAGCTGCGGCTTAAACTAAAGTTGGGTCGTGAGCATACGAGCCAGAAGACGATTATTTCCCCTAATACCACCAAGAAGAGTGACAAAAAAGATGCTCTATCAGGGGGTAGTTCTGGTGGTCAATCTTCATGTGAACAGAGAGTGGTACCTAAACTTCACATTAAAATCAGTTCTGCTGCTCCTGTAATTGTCAAACCTCCTGACGAGAAGGAGAGAAGTAGACGTATTTCTGATAAAGGTAGAGAAGATAGAAAAAGAAAAGGAAATCGTAAGAGGTCAAGGAATAGTGATTGTGAAAGTGATAGATTAGAAGTGTTAAAATTAAAGCAAAGCAGTGCTGAGTCTCAGGTGTTGAAAATAAGTGACTTGAAGAAAGCAAAGTTGGAGCATGAATCTGAAGAAAGTAGTGGCTATAGAAGCAAAGATAGCAGTGACAGTAGAAGTAAAGGTCCCAGAACTTTTGAAGACAAATATTCCAGTAAGGTTGACAGTGTAAAGTCGGCCAAGTTTGAAGCTAAACTTCGAACAAGACCTAAAGTAAAGACGCCTCTAAGAAAACTAGGGGGTATAAATAACATTGGTGAATTAACTAGTCACAAAATTTTGGAAACTTTACCCCCGAGCATTACAAAGGTAGCCGCCATGCACACCCAACAACCGCACAGAAATCCGACATCCTCTTCCTTACTGTGCTCATCCAGCAGCTACTTCGGCAGCGGTTCCTCCACTGACACCGGCAGTAGTTTATTGGACCGAGACGTGCTTCTTCACGACTCTCTCGGCTCCACTCTTTCCTCATCCTCCTCCAGTAGCAGCACGACCACCATCAAGAGCGGTCTCATGAACGGCGACTTGAGCCATGCTGAAAGAGGTGCGTTGTCGCGCAGCCTGCAGTCCAGCACTTTCTCTGAGCTAACTGCTGGGGGCAAACTGACCATAAGGCGCAAGGCGTCGTCAACGGACCATCACCATCTCAAAGCCTCCTCGTCTGGCTCTTCCCTCAGTCTGCTCAAGAAAGAGGCCCAGGCTGATGCCAAGAGAAAGATGGGTGAGTTCAGCCACCATCTCTCTATACAGTTAATGTTCTTGTTTTTCTGTGTCTGATAGTTTTCAACTCCTTGTATAAGAGGATAATTTTATGTTTACATGCGCTTGAACGGTGTTCTTCTTTCATTACCAATTAATTGTTAGATGCCAATATTGGACATTTGAAAATGACATGTTATTGTTAGTAAACGTGATACCGCTTCCATTAAACATGCTACCACTTTCAATAAAACTGATTCTATGTACAATAAACATGAAACCACGTTTTTATTCGCTGCTGTGCAAAAATTATCACTTAGATATATGTACTTGACACAATCCATTTATTTTTCTGTCCCGAATAAAGTTGTTGCAGGGCGCAAGTCACGTGGCTATAGACCATGCTAGGGTAGTTACCTGGATTCCTCCTGTTCTGTAGCGCCTGTCCCTAGGTACCAGGGTATTGATACATTTTCCCTTGTTGCAGAGGGTAAGAATATCTGCTACCATACATTTTGCATCAGGTAAAGGAATAGTGGTAGAAAAAGTGTTTGTTGTTGCTTACCAACAGCTATTCCTGCGGCGGAGAGGCCACGGCCGGCGCGAAGCCTGACAGCATAGATACCCACCGACATGTGTATGTGGCGAATTTAACAATCAGTGCAGGCCCCTATATTTGGCCCACACCTCATATCTCTTTCAAATTGGTCTGTTATTCGATAGACCTGTGAGGTTGCCTCCTTTAGCTAGATTATATCAGAAGTGTTCGTAGACATCTGCTACAATAGTTGTAGTGCTCTTGACTCATGACAGTATCTCCGTGTATCATTTCAATAGATTAACCGAGATGCAGTCAAGCTGTCACTACCTATGTCATTGATGGCTTTTGCAATTCCAAAGTTGTCAATGTTAAGATATTTCATGGAAAATTCCTGGCGATCTCATGACTTGGGCAAATAACCGTTGGGCTACTAAATACTCGTTTGTAATTTTCTCTCAAGAAGGCAATTATTGTCTTGTGTTCATCTTCTAGTTCAAAAGAGTCATAAATCAAAGGGGCAATTTTAGTTTTGGAATTTCAAAATTTTGATGGATAAGCAAAAAAAAAATCCTTTTCATTGTTTCTTTTAAATTTTTCTGCTCTCTTGGTCATGTGAATAGTCTATTCACTTTTGATTTACATAATAGATTTTTGATTTGTGCGTCTATAATGGTCTCCATCTTACCTAAGTCCTTTCTGTTTTATTGCTCGTTTTTTTAATGCGTGTTTTTCTCTCTAAATAATTCTAGCTTCTTTTGGGTATTGTTATTTTTAAGGCGCATGCTGTAAACACACCTGCAACAGTAGCTATATTACCAAAATTATACTTGGCTTCCTCCACACTTTTCGCCCAGGTAATGAGTTGTTTAGACAGCAAATGGTACAGATACAGACACTAGGCCGCATCCCCCAGAAAGGAGGGTTGCCGACGGCAAGGCGCACCTCACACCCTCATACGCTCACACTCACACAACTTAGCCCTTATGTGCTAAAGGGTCCGGCCGGTAGCCCCCCAACTTAAACTCTAGGTCCCGAGTGCGGTCCGTAGAACCGTCGTCAGCAGCAGGGCCCGACAGTTTTCACTGGTTTACCCCCGCCGCGTCATAATAGCCGGGCCCCCCCCACCCACGACCATCCCGACAGCGGGTGCTGAGGGCGGGAAAGCACATCAGAGCAGCGTCCAAATCAACCATTCACAACCATTCTCCACTCACACCTGTTCATTGCACGCTCTCTCGCCACCTCCACATTCATGTCTCTCCTTCCCAACGCTTGCTTCAGGCCATCCATCCACCCAAACTCCGGTCTACTTCTAGGCCTGCGACCACTCGCCTCCGCATTCATCACCCTTTTCACCTATCTCCCTTCATCCATCCTCTCCATGTGCCCGAACCATCTCAGTACACGCGAATCCACCTTGTGATGCGTAGCTGTTAGAGTTGATACGATCCGTGAAGCCGTAGACCTTGTACCAATTTCGGCAATACTACTGCGCGCACTGGAGTGCATACATATTACTCATGAAGTTTTAAATAATTGGAGGCTGGGCTTCGTCTCGTCTGAGTATTTATCTTACTCGCATAAATAAAATGTACTATAATTGAACTAAACCGCGTAGCTGTAAACCTCATGTTTCGTTGCTGTCTTAGCTGATTTTGTCCGTGTAGCCGTAAACCATGCAACAATTTCGATGATACTATCTGAGCGCACTTGCGTGCGTACATATGTCTCCTGAAGTTTTGAATGATTGGAGGCGGGGTTTCGTGTTGCCTGAGTCGTACCTGAATAAATCAAGTGTACTATAATCGACCTAGACCGCGTAGCTGTGCGCCTTGCGTTGCGTTGTCGTCGTAGCTGACTTTGTCCGTGTAGCCGTAGGCCCTGTACCAGTCTCGACGGTGCTACCTGTACGCACTGACATGCATACAAATTACTCTTGAAGTTCTAAAGGATTGGAAGCCAAAATTCGTTTTGTCGAAGCCTTCTTCTTGTGTGCTGAAATTTTCAAATTGTTTGAACTTTAACAAAGTGGTTTTTCTTGTACACAGAGGTGTGCAAGCCTACTGGAATCCATGATCATTGAGCCCTACGAGGGAGCCTATTTTGACTCACATTGAGGCTCTGGTGGAAATGAGGTTAAATCTGAAACCAATATTTTATCAGTTCCAGAGACTGCTGCCATAAATTTATTATGAATGAAACAGGCTGAAAGCACCCCTTTTGATGGTAGCTTGATTACCAAAAATTTCAAAAGAATAAACACATGCAGCCTTTGATGGGATTGCGGTGAAGATTTGAAAGCGTCGAATAAACTTCACAAGAGGTTTAAGAAACGTTCATGAAGGGGGTAGCATGATTGCAAAGCATCATGCTGAATTACTAACTGTATCCCTTTAGTGAGTTGGGGAAAATACTCTGAAAAGAGCTACTGTAGGGTTTGTAGACAGGCAATGAATCTAACAAGGCGAAATCAAGATCAACAGATCATATAACATGGGATATCAAAAACATTAAATATAGTGAATGACTGTTATAACACTTTGCTCTAAGGGGCTGAGATTCAAAGGGCAAGAATGGAGAGAAGAAGGCTAATTGTTTTCAAGATGGCATGTTTGAAAGATATGGCCGGAGTTATGCCGACAGAAACAATAATGACGTTCAAACTAGAAAGGGAATGGCGAAGAATTTACAGGACATGTGGATTCACATATTTGTAGGGGGTTTGGACACATGGTGAGAATCGACCAAGGTAAATTCGTGACGAGTGTGATGAGAATGAAGGTGAGAAGGCATGGGCCTCAATGAAGATCACAGTTTCAGTGGATTGATGGCGTGATGCAGGCTGTATGTAGGAGAGACATTGGTGTGGAGAAATTGGGAGTGGTAATGCATAGATCAAGTTGATGATAGTGAATGGGTGCGTTTTGACGAGTGCTCAATGCTCTTTCCCTCCCTTGGGGTCTCACTGAGCAACGGGATGGACATGGGTGGAGGAGGGTCTGGCAATTATGGTGCAGTTGGCTAAACCAGTGACGGCTGTTCACTCCTGCTGCTGACTGAAATATTGTAACATTTGTAGCCCCTGATTGATGGGTTGGAGTGTACAGACTGAAAAGCATTCGCTGAATTTTATGATGTGCCTGCTTGACTTGCCTGAAATGCTCTCCTGCTTGTTCTTGCACCAGCGGGTATAAAGTCAACTCGAGGCGGCTCTGTAGGATTGAAGGTTCAAAACTTGATCTATGCTTTTGTGTGTTTGGTCCATATTGACAAATTTTGTAGTGAAATTTGGTTTGGGGGTATAAATGACTCCCGGAATAATTCTGGTTTTGTCGATATCAAGTAGGGCAGCTGCATTATCATTTCAGTGCAACAAATTTTTACGTAAGAGCTGGCTTTACAAAAAGGACTGTACTGAGTCGCCTCTCCATTGTTGCTACTGGTGGTTTTACATAAATGAAACGGATTCATCCGGCCAATTGAGTCGTTGACTCTGCATCACTGGTACAGAGTCTTCGTTTCATAATTGTTTAGATGAAGAGTCGTCCGTGAATTTTCGCAATTTTTTAATTTTAATTGTAGTACTTAATTATTCTTTCACTTCTACAGGTGGCTTGAGCTGCATCCCCACGTACCTGAACTCGTCGGTGCTCATCAACAAGGTTCCCAGCCTTAACAGCAGCAGTAGTGGCTACTCTCGGCTGCACGACAGCGACAGAGGGCGGCACAGCTCGTCAACCTCTTCCGTGGGGGGTGGAGGAGGTGGACCTGCCACTTCTAACTCATCTTCAGGGTCTTCGGGTGGTGGAGGAGGGTCGGTCACCAAAGGGGGAGAGCTGCTCAAAACTGCACTCTGTGCTAATTTTCCCTCCCTTAATGCCAACTCTGATATCACCATCCAGAGCGTCCGTAAGAAGGATCTGCTCTACACCCGTCTCGCCGGTGGGGGCGTGGTTGGCGCCGAGCAAGGGGGCATCAGAGGAACCCACCACAAGGGGCCGTCAGCCTCCTTGACGGAGGGGCTCAACAAGGCGGGGAGGGTCACTTGTATCGACGTCACCGATAGAAAGGCGGTCGAGGAGGCGGTGAAGTTTTCCAGGAATTCCTCGAGCAATACGGATTCTCAACAAAAGATAGCTGATAAATTAGAGAGATGGAACTGCAGCAGTGCAACGGTGGTGTCTGCAGCGAGCTCGTCTCACAGTTCTTCCCCTTCTCTTCTACCCACCAATAATAATACTAATAATTTAACCACCATACTCCAACCTGACAGTACAAACTATTTCCCCACGTCTATAAGAGTCGAGTCCAATGATGCTAGCGACGATGTTAGTAGCGGCGGAGGCGGCGTTGGCAGCAAGAGTGCCTCTTCTCAAGGTCCTCCGGTTGAGCAAGACCCCAGAGATAGTCATACTGGAAACCTTAAGTCACATGTAAAAATTAGTAGTTTAGTAGCAAATGCGAGCAACTGTGATACTAGAGTTAAAGGAGAGCCAACATCATCGGTGAGTGTGGTGACGGCGGAGATAGAAGCTTCGTCTGCAACAGGAGAGGAGTATTCGGGAAAGGTTGAGGTAGGCAGTGGCAGTAGTAGAGGCGGTATTGCGACGGTCGCGAGCATCAAAGCGACCTTGTTGGGCGGCCCTAGCGAGGCGGTGGAGAGTCCTGAAAGCACTCCGAAGGGCGAACACGGGGCTGGCCAGGGTGGAGAGGACTCAGGCATCGAATCGATGGACGCTCTCTCTGAGAAGAGTCCCAACCAGAGCGACCAGTCGCCGCACCGCAGGGACGAGAAGGATTGCGAAACCTTTGGCACTTCTTCGGGAGATGTTGGTGGCTGTAAGGCCGGTGCGGTGGGGCCCTGCGCAAAGGTGACGACGTCAGCAAACACCTCGTGCAACAGCAGCGCCACGACGGACGTTGCGGTTTCGTCGGGTAATACCAGCAACACTACAGTTTCTTCGAGTCCGGCAACATCTGAGACTTGTGTAGTGACCGCCTCCACTACTGTTTCTGCCTCCTCCATAGTAATGACAAGCAAGAGTTCTCTCGGCGCTGACATAAATGGCTCAGTGAGACAGCGGCAGTTCACTACACCGGAGATGGAGGCCTCCTCTGTTGTCCGGCTGCAGGAATCGCAGCCTCTTGATACAGAGAAACGAGAAGACCAACTGGTATCGAGTGGATCCGCTGACATGTCAAGACTTAACACTCCTGCCAGACAAACGAATGATTGTGATGACGTTTATAAATATGACATTGAGAAAGAAGCACCCGAGAACATTTCAAGTCACATTTTCTTAAAAGATAGGGAAGGACGGCTTCATTCAGAAGAATCTCATCACAATGAAATGAAGACTTTCTCAAAATCAATTGATAAAAATTCACTCCAGAATGAGCTTGAAGGCAAATCAAATCCTCTGTTGCTTCAAGTAAAATATGACGATTCTAATTTTCCCGATCTGGCCGATTCTTTATGCAATCTAAGTGCAGCCAAAGAAATTCCCTCTTCCATCACGAAACCAGTTAGTTTGAGTTCGTCCTTCCCGTCGACTGATGTGACCGTCACTAGTAAGCGACACGAAGGAGCGATTACTCTAACACCTTCGGGTAAAGACTCAAACAAAAAATCTGCTCATTTAACTCGTACAAGTTTTGGCACAAAATTGAATTGCTCGGATAAGTTGGACGAGAATGGTTTACCGTCACACAACTCAGAAAACAGTAGGACATCCCCCTCCAATAACGCGGCCAATTCAAACTCTACTTCGAGTCATTCCAATTCCTCTCATGACCATCACGAGGCTACTAAAAAAGCTCTACACGGCACTTCGGAGGATACTCCGGCTGCATCCATTGCAGGCGGTGGCCAGAATGTCACTTTGCCCACCACCACTTATAACTCCAACACCAATTGCAACAATGTCAGCTCTCTAGCAGAGCCTTTTGCTGTGGTAAACTCCAGTAGCGGCTCTGGAGGCGGCGGCTCCACTGCTATGATCTTTTTATCGACCACCACCGGGACATGTGGACCCTCGTCTGCTGTCAGCACCGCCAAGGTGGTCACGCTCAAATCTTCGTCGTTTTCGAGCTCTTCCAGCAGTGGTGCCAGTATTACTCCGCCTGTGGGCAAAGCCTTCCGTCTGGTGTCCCTGCCTGAGAACATGTCCGTCAGCCCAGCCAGCAGTCCCGTTAAGGGACAGCTGGTCACCTTTAAGCAGCTGGTGGCATCTGGTGGAGGCACAATCCGTTCCTCCTCGTCTACTGTCCTTACCGCCACCGGTGCGGCGCAGCAGTTAATGGCCACAAAACTGGACGACAGTCCGCCCTCACTCCTAAAAGCTCAGTTGCTTGCGCCTCCCTCCAACGCGCACCACAACTACACTAACACTTATGTCACCAATCCCATGCCGGTGTCTTCCACCACCAACGGCGAGCTTGATTTTGTTGGTTTTTCTCCCAGTTCAATCATTAGGATTCAATCAAATATAACGAAGATCTCGCAGATTATCACCCCTGAAAAAGATCAGAAGAATAATGATATATTATCTCCGACCGAAGATGAACCCAAGCCCTTGAGAGTTCAGCCTCCACTTTATACCTACGGCAGCAATAAGGACCGTAAGAAAGACTTGGTGGATACGGAACCTGACGAAAAAGACAAAGGCAAGACGTCGCCTGCTATAACTCCCGAGAAGGACATCTGCAATAACCTTGGCATTAAACTGGAAACTAATCCCAGAGAGACACTTGAACGAAGTGCCAACGACCACACAACGAAAACTAGGCCCAATGACAGAGGCTTTGACATCCTTACAATTGAAATTCCTTCAACTAGCAGTGAAATGTTGGATGATAAGCGGCTTACCCGCGCCACCCGTCAGAGCGCCCGCCTTGCCAGTCCAAAGGTAAGCAGCTGTGAGTTGAGTCCTAGAGCTCCCCCAGCTGACAGAAGAAGTCCATCTTTGGGCTACGCCACCTCAAACAGCTCAGGTGTTGGTGGGCAGTTTTCTGTTGTCAGCAACAGTGCAAATACCAGCATTAGCGCACTAGCCAACACCGCCGTCACCTTCAGTGGCCGCGTGCTGGCCAACAGTGGAAGCCTCACTGTCACTAGTGTCTCGTCACTGGGGGTCAGTGGGTTAGTTACCCCCACAACTCGCGGGGCCAAAAGAAGGAGACACGAACCTTCGGAACCATCTGCTGCTTCTCTCGGCTGTGACGATTCATCGTCGTCGTCCTCTACGGATGCTGCTACTGCTGCCACTGCTCTTCCGCCCGCTAAGATGCTCAGAAGAAAACCTCCAACCGTGGACCACCACCAGCAACAATCGGCGACGGATCAGAGGAACAGGCTACACAACACCAGGAACAGGGATGCCGACACGCCAGTACGCTATGGAGGTGAGAACTGCTCGGCTAGCTTGCCACTTGCTGCTCTCGGTCGCTCGCAGTGAGAGGTAATAGACGGTGCGCTTCTGCCTGATACAATGGTGAACAAAGTCACGCTGCGGATTGAGTCATCAAATCACGCAGCTGTTTGGTACCAATGAATGACGGCACACTAATATTCTCCAGAGCTTTTTCCTGATGGAGCATAAGATTTATTTGATTCCAATCATAACTTCAAATTACAATCACTTACTCAAAGGGTTAGCTACTAAGTAGCTATTAAAGGTTAGCTACTAAGTAGCTATGCAAGGTTAGCTACTAAGTAGCGATTAATAAATAGCTGACTAATGTGTAAACAAAATAATGTTGTAGCTATTCCTCTGTTACTTAATCATAAATAATTTGAAAACTATCGCTTGAGTTTTTTGCTCATGGCGTCGTTCAATGTTTTTTTTTAACTTGCACAAAAAAACTTGAAACATAATTTGGCTTATCACAACTCACCTGCAAAAGAACTGTTTAACTGACCCACCGTATCCACTACGGTGGGTCAGAGCCTCATCTCTGATGAAAATGAGGCTCAAATCAATCAGAGCCTCGTCAATCATCCACGACGGCAGATCTAATTCTTCAGGAGCATCTTAAGCTCGTGAAGTGTTGTATGGCCTGCCATCAGCTTTCTTGCAAGGTGTGAACCAGATTCTCTTACTACCGAACATCCAACCACGCTATGGAAAAGTGTGGGTATGTGTTAGTGGGAGGCGGAGGCTAGGCACGTAGATGGTAGTAATCGGAACTAGAGCAACATCGTCAAACGTTGGAGAATCGGCCGTCTCCATCTATGGCGAATGCACGTTCAGCTGAACTCGCTTTACCCCTCTTCCCTTCGCATAGCTTTTACTTTTCCATACCGTGTGTCCAACGCAGCCCGTCACCCTCTCTAGGTTGCGAGAGCTCTGATGACGAGGAGGGTGATCACTTTGGGGACGGAGCGGCGGGCAGCAGCGGCGTGGTGGTCATAGGCGTGGCCTCTTGCCTTGCTGCTGCTGCGGCGGTCGCGTCATCCTCTTCCACCACCTCTGGTGGTGGCCGCCGACGTAATCCCTCTTCCACCACCACAGCCGCAGCTGCTGCGGCCACCAGTGCAGCAGAGGAAGACGATGACGCCAGGTAGCCAGACCTGCACTTGCTACCAGCACTTGAGACAATAAACTACACCAACAAGCTCAAGCACTGAGTTGTGATTTATCCTGGTACTTCTCTTACCTTATTGGCTCACACATGCTGAAGCGCTGTATCACAGCTACGGATAAGTGTCGTGCTAGATGCCATGGTAACTAGTGCTGGCCAGAGCTCTTAGACTGACTAACTCATAAGAACAGCTTTAGCAAGAGCTTGAGCACATGGTGGTGTAGTTTATTGTCATTGCTTCGCTAGCAGCCTAAAACTTCCCTCGCTCTTACCCTCCCTCTCCTGCCCTTGTAATATTTTACCTTCATGCTTGCCCCCTTTTTAATTTGGTGTGTTCTACAGTTTTATTGTCTCAGCATCGGGAGTCTGGTGTGCTCTTATTACCATCATTACTGCTTGAATTTTTGATGCGTTGTGTGCACACAGCTTTTTTTTCCCCTTCAGCGGACATAATTTGGTGTTTTCACCGGCCTTCCAGCACGACCTACTTTTGAATTTTTGTGTGCACATGTCCGTCTTTTTCACCTTGTTTATTTGTCTTTGTTTGAAAAATCGATTTTTGTGTTTTTATGCATTTCTAAGCACATCCTATTGCATACTCTTTGTTTTTTATACACTTCCAATGCATTTCTAAGCACATCCTATTGCTTACTCTTTGTGTTTATATACACTTCCAATGCATTTCTAAGCTCATCCTATTGCTTATTCTTTGTAGATAGATTGAACAAGCTAACCACTTTATTTTCATTCATGACGCACTGGAGTGTTGACTGCACATTGGTTCACATCTGTTTGGTTGTGATGGGCACCATAGCTGGAAGGTTGCCAAATTATGGCCCATTTAAATTTGTATTCCCATACCTTGAATTGAATTGTTGCGGTTGCCATTGTAATTGCTTAACAGCTCAGCCAAAAATGCAATCTTTATTTGTGTTGCATTCTCACCAGTATCTTGAAGCTCGTTGGTTAAAGGCAACATATAAATACCGGAGGAGGAAAAACGGCCACCGGCATATGCTGTCAGTTGTGTGACTGAAGAATGTGCAGTGCACATCCTAAACAGGGGCCGGGGTTTTGAATTCTGATACCGAAATCCCTTACGTATCATAATGGGCAACTATTAAGGACTAGCTAGGGGGATTGGGATCTTTTCCTCGACCCTAACAATTGAGTTGCCGAGTATGAAAGAACAAATGAAGCAGAGGAGATAAATTGGTGATATGTTTGTGACGAAGAAATTTGATATGTGGCTGATGAGTGATACTAAGTTGAAAGGTAGGGGTGGATGGGAGTGAGGCGTGGAGGAAGGTTGAGCACGAGAAGATGTGTTATTGAGTGATCGGTCGGCTAGCAGCGTAATCAATGGAAGGTGTTCTTCAGATTGATGTGGGTAAAAATTGAGTTAGGAATGGAAAAGCGGTTTAGATTGCTCATGGACGAGGTATCAGGAGCAGTGAGGAGAGGGAGCAATTTTGGATCCAAATCTCTCAATGCCAGAGTAAGTGTATTGAGAGATTTGGAGGTCGACACAACGTGGTGGTACTGTAGGACCTAAATGCGAGAGTTGGAAATGTAATGGTGGAGAGTGTGGTAAGGACGGTATGTCGTTCCCAGTAGAAATGACAATGTTGAGAACCAAATAGGTCTGTGCAAAGAGCGGGAAAAAGCGGTTGGACATATCATGCTCAGAAAGCAAGATACTAGCAAAGAAACCTAGATAACGATGGCTCATGATGCAGTGGAGGAGATAAGAGAGCGCTGATGGATTCTGTGTTGACATCGAGGAGAGACCAATTAGAGTGGAACCGTCGTGGAAGGAGAACAAAAAAGTTAGGAGGAATAGTGGTTGTTGTTGTTTAACCCCACCCCAGCTCCTCCTGCGGTGAAGGAGCCACGGCAGGCGCACGGCTCGAAACTCCGGCTACCGACCAACTTGTACTTTTTAGGAACGTTACAACCGATGCAGGCCCCTATAATTTACTTGCACCACTGAGGAAGTGTATTGCACCTTGCGGACGTCCCCACAGATCTCGCACCGACGTGATTTTATGCTTTAGCCTGCAGGGTGCAATGGCTGGGCACGCCGTCCAGACGTGCTCGGCGCATCGGGTAAACCCTGGCACCGGAATTAGAAATTGGAAAAATCGTTCCCCAGTCTATGCCGGTAAGACTGTAGAGGCGTGCGGTACCTCAGCCGCGACTGATAACCCGTCACCCAGGAGCAACCGCAGCTTTTTCACGTTCACCTTTGGTTCGTGACTGCAGGGCCGTGTTGACTAAGTGATCAGCCAGTACAATAGCTCTGAAGTGTGTGCGCATCTGTTTGTGCAAAGATGTGTTGTTTGTAGGACGGAGAATTGTTATGTAAAGAGAGCTGCAATCAGCTGCCGGTCTTACATATGTTTCTTTAGGTTTAACGTGGTTCAAATGGCGGTGGGTTCACAATATTGTTAAATAATTGGCTCACTCAGCAAGATGATGCTTGGGAGGGAGGACCTTGGTTTCCTACGCAGATGAAGAACGGTTGCGATATGTGTACCGCCAGTTGCGATACGTGAGGCCGTGTTCTGTATTACTTGTAGGGACTTTATTAACTGTTAACGAGAGGAAATGTGAGGACCTGGCGGCGATTGCGTGGGAAAGTATTTTTCTAATTAATTGTTTGAATAGTGTTGTAATTCATTCCTTGGAGTGTCCGTGGGTAGTTGTGGTAAGTGTCCAGGCCATTTTCAGTCTAGTTTTCGCTCTAGTGCTGACGTATGAGGGTGGGTTGAAGAACATTCCCATATCATACGTGTGAAGATTATTAAACGTGACATGAGGATGGATGCGGTGTTCACACATACCTGGTGTAAATCATGCAAGGGATCACGTGTCGCAAACACGCTCATCCTGTTGTCCAGCTGCCAGACTTCGAGAGAGTTGCGGTCTTGCTGGAGGTGGGTAGCTGTGGACTCGTGTTTGTGGCGTTATTATTTAAAGGTCATCCGCATATGAGCTGATGTAGGCGTTCAGTTGGTGAAGGCAGATTGTTCATGAAAGTGTTCAAGAGTGAGGAAGAAAGGATAGCCCTGGGGGGCAACCACTGGGGAAGTGGCGTATTCGAGAGGGCTTATTATTGTAGACTCTGTGCATGTCTGCCAGCAACAACATAGCTAGTTATTTGTAGCTTGGATGGAAGTTTGTCTTCAGTATCTTGCTGACGAGGACGTGTCTAGAGACTGTGTCGAAAGCCTTACCAATGTCATGCATACCTGGGTGCGTCAGGCTGGCTTTTGGATGGTCTCAGCGGTGTTGGAGAGGAGTGTTTTAACCTGTAAGAGTGTTGTGAAGAAGAAAGTAAAATTCTACTTCTAAAACGGGCAAGACGAGCTGGGCTATGAGAGGCTCACACCTCTCCACACATATTGTTAGGGTCGCTGAACGTGCACGGTTGAAGTACGAATGAAGTAAAGAGGAGCGAGATTGGCGAGATGTTTGTGAAGAAGTTTGATGTTTAGGAGCTGAGTGAGACGAAGTTAAAAGGTAGGGGCTAAAGTGATTCTTAGAGATGTGATTATTTATTACGATCGAATTTGAACGGGCGTGGTAATGAAGTTAGAGAACAGAGTAGACTCACGTGTTCTGAGATGGTTCGGGCACATGGTGAGGATGGATGATATGAGATGGGTGAAGAGGGGGATGAAAGCGGAGGTGAGTGTCCGTAGGCCTGGAGGTAGACCGAAGTTTAGGTGGATGGACGATGTGGAGCAGGCGCGAGGATAGAGAGACTTGTGTGTGGAGGTGGCGGACGAGAGTGCTGTCGGTAAGCGCGATTTGAGAAGGGCTGTAAATGGACGAGTTTGACGCTGCCTTGATGTGCTCTCCCGTCCTTGACGTCTGGTTGAGAAACTGTATGGTCGTGGGTGAGAGAAGGCTCTGTTACTAAGACACAGAAGAGGTAAACCAATAAATGCAGCCGAGCCCTGCTGCTGACGACACTGACCTGACTTCACTCCTGACCCCGAAGTGTTGGTCTCTTGGCCGAACTGTTTTGCGTCAAAGAGCTGAGTTTGTTTGTATGAGCGGAGTGCGGAATGTGCCTTGGGATTGGAAAAATATATCTAAATTTTTCCAACATTTTCGAGGACTGAGGAGAATTAAGTCTGTGAGTCTGGAGCCTTTGTTGGATTGTTGTTCTAGGATAGGTATGATTTTTGTTTGTTTCCACGTGTTAAGAATGATATTGTGTTGAACAGAGAGTTAACAATGTGGTGATTGCATGATTTGTCGTCTGATGTCGTGTGGACCTTGGTGTTGTAATTGAATGCATGATCTGCCGTCTGATGGCGTGTGGACCTTGGTGTTGTAATTGAATGCATGATCTGCCGTCTGATGTCGTGTGGACCTTGGTGTTGTAATTGAATGCATGATCTGCCGTCTGATGGCGTGTGGCCATGGTGTTGTAAGTGAATGCATGATCTGCGGCCTGATGGCGTGTGGATCTTAGTGTTAGCAATGAATGCATGATGTGCCGTCAAAGCCCCTTGACGATGAATTTTTGGTTTGGCTAATGGTGGCTGTGGTCATGACTGATATGAAGGGAGGCAATATATGCAACTGCTCTAGTTTTGTGTGGTGAACCATGAGTTTTCATGTGCGTTGAAGTCAGCTAAGCCGAAAGTATTAGCAGTGGTGTTCAGTTAGTCTAAGTAAGGCGTGTGCTGCGGTTGACATGAGCTAGATGGCGGGATGTATATGTTGAATGAATTGTATTGCGTCTTGTGAATTAGCGCGAGTACTATTGCAACTCTAGTGTGTTGTCGAATGGACGTATTGTGAGAGTGTAGGCAGTTTTGTTCGTGAATTCATTTTATCGGTGTAATGAGGACTGTTGTGGCCAAGTGCTAGGCACCCAGGAAACTTTGGTGTCTTGCATTTTTGATATAAAAAAAATTCCTGAGCGTAGGGCGATGTGGCGTTTGTAGAGGAAGTGTTACAGTTCTTTTATTTTTTATCAATGCGAGTTGTGTTCATTTGTAGAATATTAGTGTCTTGCGTTGATTAGGGGTTGTCGTGGTGGGTGTGGTTGGTGGAAATGGATTGATGAAGTGGCGGGGTGGGTGTAGAACGTGAAATTTGGGACGAAACGTGTTGCGCCGAGGGACGAGCAAATGCCGAGGATGCTGGACGCACAGGAGGGGAGGGATGCCGGGTGTCGGTGAAAAAAGAATTGTGTTATTGTTAAGACCGGTATTAATGTGGGTTGGGTTGCTGCTAATGCATTGACATCCATGTGGTATATTTATATTGTTGAGACACCAGAGCATTGTTTGGTGTAGCGTATCCAAGTCCCACAACTGCACTGAATCGCGTCTACGCACCGCCTGTTGTGGCGAGACATGGGTAAGTGTTGGATTCTATTGAGGCAAGCAGAGCTGAGGAATTCCAGCAGACATAGGAGGAAGAATATGCCACTGTGAGATGGCAAGGCCTGGGAAATGTTGAGGAAGAATAACACGTTCAGAGGATGGATGCTTATTCATCTTATTCATTTTATTCATTTTATAGATCATTAACACTTTATTTTAGTATTTTATTATTTCTTCTTGCTTGGGCTCTATTATTTTTCTCTGCCCTTTTTTCATGGTGATGAATTTTAAATTTGTTATCATTATTATTATATGTAACGAGGTTGGTTGAGAGAAGGTGACCCAGGGAGAGGAGGTACTCGTGGGATCCGCGGGACTCGAGGACCCGGGGTTTCGGGAGCCCGGGGGACTTGGGAGACCGGGTGGATTTGGGGTGGTCCACTTGGATCTTTCTGGGGCCCTTTGGGACTCCCTTGAGACCCTTTGGGAGCCTTTTGAGAAACTGTGGCACCCTATAGAAGCCCCTCTGAATCCTGGAACCTCTGCTCCCCCTCCCAGCGCTGTAAAACCCTTACACAAAAAAATGTTTGTGCGATGGATGAGTAGAACAATTAACCA
>SDVV010000351.1:0-33230 GCA_016164225.1 Gammarus roeselii | reverse complement strand
GCAAGCCCTTGCTGATCTGATGTACGAGGAATTTTTAGATTTTGACTAGGCTGATGAAGTTTAATTTATTTGTAGGGATGTGTGTGTAAGCATGTATGTATTTTTTTATTTTTTTTTCAGTCCATCTGTATATGTGTGTATATATGAATGTGTATGTTTTATATTGTGACCAACAGAACTGCTGTATGATCAGTTGCCTAAAGCACAAATTTCCAGTTTTTTCTGCTCCATTGTTTTGCCGGTCTTTGCAGTCTGGCGTGCTGTGGCATTTGTGCCTCCTGTCATGCTCTGCACTCTGGCCTTGCTGGGGTGTGGGGTGGTCTTGGGGCAACCAAGGTGAGAAACCAAGGTGAGAAACAGTACATCATCCAAGTTATTTTTCACTTCCTGTTCACTGTTTGCCTGAACAATGAGTGGTTTCCAATCAATATTATACAGTGATTGGTGCATATTTACTTAATTTATTTTCTGCACTGAAGAAGTTTATACCTGCCAGGAAGTACTGTTCTTGGAAGAAATTATGCTCTCAGTGTTCCTTCTCAATATGTCAGCATCCAGGCAGATTTCAACCATATTATGGTCTGTCAGCAGAGTTTTATTCATTTTAATATTTTCAGGATACTCTAATGAGTTCACAAACACTAGATCCAAAATATTTCTAGTTCGTTTTATAACCTTTGCCAATTATATAGCTACCAGGTGCTGTAGTTTGATCATTGTTTAGTTATCTAATAAATGGAAAATTGAAGACCTCTGAGAGAAAGATTTCAAAATCTGCCTGATCAATATTTTACATACCTATGAAAAATTTCAAGTGAATTTTCAAAATTTACAGACCCACAGTTTGGTGGTGTATAAACTGTAGATATATAACTGCTTTCAGAATTTGGATTTCAAAGATGAGACACAGTTTTTATTTGAAAATTGCATCTCTTCACTTTAAAGCTAACAAGACCATCTTTCACATAGATTGCAACTCCACCACATTTAATGTTTTTGCGATCTCTTCAGAGCAGTGTAATTTTCAATATACAGCTCTGCTGATAAAACATGTTCATTAAGGTGTGTCTCAGTCAGGCAAATGAAAAGTGAATCACTATCGGATAGGATGTCATGAATCAATGTTGTTTTGCTGTACTGGCTATGTAAATTTAAGAGGTATAATTTTTTCAATATATATATATATATTTTTTGGAGAAAATGTTTCTTCTATTACCTCTGGGTTTGTGGCTCTCTCATCAAAGCAGATCAAAAGTCTCCCAGATGATGCCCATGAGCACTTATCAAGTGTTCAACATAATGTATTCAAACGCTTTTTTCCCCGGTCAATGGCGGGAATCAGTAATAGTCCCAACACCACAACCTGGGAAATTCCGCGATGACCTACGTAACTACCGCCCCATTGCTCTTACCAGTGTCCTCTGTAAGACTAGGGAAAGAATGATTAACTCACGCAGGCCTTAACAACATCCAGTGCGGCGGCCGCAAGCGCCGCTCCACGACGGATCACCTTGTACGACTGGAATCAGACATTAGACGTTGAAAAAGCATACGACACTACTTGGAAATACGGAATCATGAAAGATCTCCACCGTACCTTCAGGGTCAAGGTCGGCAACACCCCGTTGTTACTGCATGGATTTCCTTCTTTCTATGTTGCGTGACTTGTCCCCTAAATCCTGTAAGTGTATGTTTTTAACTCAACTTGAACCAAAGGAGTTAAATGTTTACGTTGGTTTCCAGATTGTATTAATTATGAACCAAACGATTTGATAATGATAACACAACCCACCTGTGAACTTTTCTGTTGATCTGACTAATCTGAGCAGCCGATTATCCTTGAAGGCAACCACAATCAGACACGCAGGAATATCCATAATAAACTACAATTGGTGAGCATAGTTATTGCTGAGGTGTACTGTACAGTACCTTTTCAGATATTCTATTTACATAGTTTAATGTAGCTTATTAATGCATAGCCTACTTTCTAGAGTAAGCTGGAACTTAAATTTGTCAAGAAGATTCAATTATCAAATTCCCATACTATTTTAATTGCTATAAATTAGCAGTCTGAAGTTACCTGTGCTCACAGAATCTTTCTGATCATCCCAGTTCATCACAAGACTTATTAGTAAGTGCGAGTCTCCATATGTTATGTTGAAATGTTTGATGCTCCTTTTCGGCCATTGGCGTGAACCACTCACAGCCTGAGTAACTGTTAGTCGGCCACAACCATTAAATTGGCCCAGATTGCTGTGCTCAATAATGTTGTGGGGGATCCTTTGAGGATTTGCAGGGTCATCATCTGGATACTATGGTGGCTGACTACGAGTGTTCTGCATATCTCCTGGATTAATGATTTGAAATTCATTTACTTTTAATTTATCAAATACTTTCTTCTATAACAGAGTGTTTCCATCTCTTTTTATGCAATAGGGCCTTCAGCTGTAGCATTAGTTTCCTTTTAATTATTTATTCTATTCTATTGCAGAAGTGCCCATCTCTAATTTATTTGTTTCTAATTTGTATTTTTCTGTTCATTTTGTTAAATTTCTGCAGCACCCAAACCAGGACAACTCTTCTTGTTTTGTTACATCTCAGTTTTTAGTAATAATCTATTTCAGTTTTTCAGTGCAATCTATTATCAGACCCTTAGTGATTAGGCGTTTCTGCTAGTAAACTTCACTATTTGTAATAAAATGCATTATAATTTGCCTTTCATTTCCTGCTTTTCAATTGTATTTGTATTGTCAAACTTAATTCCGAGCCGTTTGCGGGACGGACGGGACCCTTCATTGGATCGTGGGCTATTTATATAGGTTGGTCCACGCCTCCACTTTGGCGACCGTGACAGGACTTCTAGTGTGACGTTTCTTTCCTTCATTATCATCTTAAATTGTCCTCATCTATTTTTCAACATTTGACCTGATTGATCTATAGTTCAACTGAGGTGTGTGGGTGTCTTTTTTTGATTGTTTCTGTCACTGAACCTGGCAAGGACCTTTGACATGAGCTCCTTCCATGCCGATTCTATTTGTGATGCCCAAGAATGGACAGGATGTGCGCCCCTATCAGCGTGTCACGCAAGCATCATGGAGAGGGCTGCAAAGTGTGGCGGAGCTTCCAGGCATACGAGACATTCCAGGAAACTTCTCAGCATGATTATGGACACCAATCTTGCTGGGGAGTTTGGGAGTGTGACATCGGGCCATGTGGGCCTTATGGTGGCTGACTCTTGGACCAGAGGGCTTGGACTTGGAGCAAAGCCTGCTTCTGCAGTCGCTGGTTTTGAGGAGCCAACTGCAGTTGACAAAGGAACATGAGCGAGCTCCAAATCCATAAATTTTCACCCTCCTACCATAGATACTCTCCCTGGGTGTGGTGGTATAGGAGGAAACGGTGATAAAAATTCTATGTTATCGGATGGGTTGCATTAATGTTCTTTCTCTGAAGCAAGTCCTGCAGCAACTGAATCTGGTAGGCCTGGGTCATTGCATGAGGAATTATTGCACATTAGTAGTCCCAAAGTCTTTACTCATGGACGAGGCCAAAAAGATAGTTCCCCAATCGGGAATTGGGTTTCCTATTTTGACAGTGGATATGTTGTTCAGGAGTTAAGACCCAAAAAAAATTACTGGTGGGGAGGTATCAGTGTTCCCGAAGGATCTATCATTGTGGCTCCTGGCTGTCCAGGCCTTGCTTCTCCAATTTTGTAATCCTGTTGATGACTTCACTAGCGGGAATATTTTATTTGAGAAGAGTAAGTGCCTGTAATTGGGGAGTTTGATGAGCTGGCATGTGCACTGCTGCTTTCTTAGATGCCTGGATCTGGTTTGAGCCTGTTGAAAACCTAGTACAATCTTCAATATTAAATAACCTCAGGTTCAAAGCATCTTATCTCAAAAAATCCCAAGTTTCAAAACCATTTGCTCAACGGTACACAATTCAGTGTTCCCTAGCTATCAGTAATTACTGGCTTCCCATGAAACCCTTGGTTCACCTTCCTATCAACCCTAATCCATTGTTTGCGCCGACGCCTTATCGAATTCCGCGTTCTACAGAGTTGGCTAACCATTTGCGTGTTGTGGTTGACTGTGACGTAGCTGGGATCGGTAGTTTGGACTTGGTTGATGAGCAGGCTGAACCTTTTTAAGAAGATGGAAAGGCCAATGATGGAGTACCCATCAATGAGAGCACATTGACTGTTGTTCTCTTAGCATCATGTGGTGGCCTAAGAAAGGGAGATTCACCTGCGCAGTCGGGATCTTCATCTGGTCATGCTCGCGGTATTGTGCGGAGTATGGACTTGTGATTAGGTAAACCACCAACTAAGATGGTAAAACGGGTCAGCTATAATAATCTCCCGGATTCTATCAAGTGTGCCCGCATGTTTGATCTGCAATGGACCACATCTTGGTATGCGCTGCCAAGCTCTTCAACTACAGCTGAATTGTTACTGGTGTGGCAGGGCAGGCCATGACGAGAGAGGCTGCTGAAGGAAGAGTGGGGCGTGCCTGATCCGTGGCAGTGCTAATCACTGACTGCGCTCGGATAGTCCGCTGAGGCCGCCTGTTTTCCCTCCCTGGTGTTGGCTGTGTGGCAGTAATCATTTGGGCCAGGACTGTGACAGCCTTTACATGTAATAGACGTGACATGTTGCATTTATTAATCTCTTCTGTGTGGGTGGTTGACCGGTTGACTATAGATCTGTTCAATTCTAGTGTGCAATTGTGTTGAGTTAGGATGTGAGGTGTGGCTCTTGCAACGGAAAATCACTTGTGCCTGTGCCGTTTACTAAATAAAACCGCTCAGATAGCACAGGCTGGTGCCTAGTTTGTGTTGGGACCTTAAACCGCACGTGTGTTTTGCTTGCAAAGTGTTCAATTAACGTTAACTCAAGAAGCGGTAAAGCCGGTCAAGAGGCCATAAGGAGTGAGCTCTGGTGTGAGCCAGGGGTCCAATGAGGGAAGGAGAAAGCCCCAACCGGGCGGAACCAGCACCCCATCCAGAGTGATGACAACTAAGATTCCAACTACCAAGGACGTCAGCATCTCCGAAATGACCAGCGCCACCTCAGCCGAAGATGACCGGAGAGACTACTGCATCAACGAGTAAACCAGGAATGTCCAGGAAATCAAGAATCTACTAGGTCAAACGACCGGCTCTCTGAGCAGAAAACAGAAGTTTTTTCATCACAGAACCTAGCACAATTGACGACCGTCTAACGAGGCTCAAGGGTCATGCCAAGGCTATTTTTCTCCATATCCACGAACTCGTAAAGAACCAACAAACTCAAGAACCGGCAAATTACGCAAGTACCTCTACCTCTATCTCTACGTCAAACGACAACTTCGACGACTCTCCACCCTACGAAAACCCCAACCTAGCGCCGAGGGCTGCAAGGAGGAAGCAGTACACGCCATTTAATGAACACTTCTTGTTCAACAATAATCATACATTTCCCGAACACCTGAAGATCCCGTTCGACGCCAAAGACAGACCGGATATTTGTCCATACACTCTGCAAAAAGAGCTGGGCTCTTCCACTGGCCCCACAGTCCTAGTCGCAACCAGAGGCGACAAAGGCTTTGTCATCAGTGTAGACACAAATCTTCAAAGTGACACAATTCTCTCAAAAAACAGACTCTGTGAAAAGCCATGCAAAATAATGCCACACCCGACTTTCTCTACAAGTTCAGGTTTGATCTACGCTGAAGATAGCCCGAAGGAGGAAAACTGAGGCATGCCAACACTGGACTCGTTCAATACAAAGACTGTGTTGTCGAAGCAAAAACCGCAAGAAAGATCACACCAAGAAGAGAGACCACCACAGCCCTAATACAAAAATTCAACTGCCCTACTCCACCTAAATACATGGACATTCCCTTCTGCGCAACCAAATCCAAGAATACACCACTCGAGAAAAGTACTATGCGATGTTATATATGACAGAAATACGGACACATGAGCGGAAACTAATGGTAAGAAAAGATGCTTATACAGCTCCCAGAACGACCATGACAAACGGGAAGATCCCCAGTCGTGCCGGTCCGAAAAACTGCACTGTTTTTACTGCAAAGCAAATGGACACACTATCAGGCATAGAGATTGCCAAGAGGATGAGACGGATTGATTGATTGATTTGGGCCTCATTTCCACCAGAGCCTCAACGTGAGTCATAATAGGCTCCCCCGTAAGGCGCGAGGATGAGACGGAGAGAGCGATCCTCCAATACCAGAAAGATAACGGGGTCGGGCAACGAGAGGCTGTAGCCTCGATGCGCTCTTCACAGAATGACCCTCCCACCCAGGACAAAAGACCCGGCACCATTCCCCACCCACTTTCTCATAACGTTCAAAGAAAGGTGTGCAAGCAAAGTTGCCTTTCCAACTAATCCATTTATAAAGATGAAGTCCCTCACCAATCAACTAGGAGGGAAACCGAAAGAAATTCAACCACAGGGAAAGAAATATCTGACCTACGTCGTAGAATGTGAACAAAGTAACGCTATACAAACAATTACCCATATAAACAAACTCATAGATACAGCTGAAAAACATCCGTCTTTTCACGAAACCAAACAAAATTTATACACCTCCCGTTCCACACCTACAACCGACCTCAGTGCTTTTGCTGAAGGTTTGGCTGAGGATTACGGAGTAACAGAACCAAATTACCTTCCCAGGACACGATGCCCCGGAATTCATATTAATCCCGGGTGAACAAGGAAGAACCAAAACCTACCCAGTGGCAACATGGCCCCCATTGAGCAAAAAGTGCCTTGAATACGGCCACGTCATCGCATACTGCCAGCCGCATACACACCAACGTTGTAGGAAGTGCGCTGGTGAGCACGACAGAAAAGACTGCACAGCCAGCCCCCCACTGCTCATGCTACCATGAGGCAGGCGACTACGACTGCCCAGTATACATGGACCAAAAAGAAATAACTATCACACAAAACGAAAGCAGAGCTACATGTGAACAAGCCATCCAAATCTGGAAAGATGATAAGTCAAACCGCCTCATTATGCCAAAGCAGTCAAATCGTCAATTCAACCAGACTCCCCCGACGACATCCACACATCGTCAGGACAACATCGTAACAACACTCCTACCTGCTGCAGTGCTTCCTCACACAGCCCAGCGACCACCCCTGCACCAGAGATGCACAGTCCAAGAAATAATTTATTCGGTGCCCAGGAGGACAACGAGATGGATGCATCACCCGCAGTTGATCATGCAGCAAGGCTCACTACTATGAAGGCAAAGATATGAAGAACCCTCAGATGTCCAGGCGCCACTGAACAAAAAGATCAGTAACAACTCTCACATTACGGCCCGCTAGGACAAGAATCCAGAACTACCTCCATCTGTCTCAAATGCGGCTGCATTCGTGGAAAACCACTGCGAGGGACACGACCCCCCGCTAACAAACCTGACCTCACGAACATGCCACCAACGAGAAGGATCACGGCCTCGACGACGGCATCTATCTGAAAAAGTCATACGCGAGACCTCTGAGCAACCAGTCATCTTACTAGGCCCAAATAGCTCGCACTCCACCCAACCACCCACGCAGATATAAAGGCTACCTCAGAAGAAGAGTGCACTTGCTCACAAAGCAAACACAAAGAGCACAAACCCTCGTCCTCCCTCAAGAGCACTCGCAGCCGCAGCAATCACAGCAGACCGGATATATTCATATGCTCCCCTACTCTGGCACCCCAACTCGTCCAGGGAGTGTTGCCTTCAACACAGGACAGCGACCATAACCCAGTCATCATATCGCTTCTTACCAACCAACCAAGAAACCCTGCCCCACAAGAACTTCAATTCAACTGCCGGAAAGTACGCTTGGTGGAATACTCAGCACACATCGCGTGGTGTGATATGGACAACATCCCCGAAAACATGTTGGAACACGACATCGTCGCCCAACTATACGAAAAGTTTCATGCCGCAGCCGAGGCAGGCATTCCCCAATATGTCCCTTCAAGCCGACGCGCACTGTCCCCCAGGAACCGAGTAGCGTGAAAAAGAGCAGCTGCTGTACATCGAAAACTTCTAGTGGGGAAGAAAAGTGAAAGCTGGGCTTAATTAGTCAATACTATTAATCGAAACACCCCTCTCCCAGGTGTGGGAAAAATTCGACATATTCAGGGAAAACCCGAACGACCTATTAACGTCCTTTCTGACGGAGGCACAACTTATTCTTCCCACGCGGAAATCGCTAATAAACTAGCTCAGATGTTTAGCCAGATTTCGCAATCAACAAACTACACGGCTGCTTTCCAACGGGAGAAGAACTTGCGAGAAAGCAAACATCTTGACTTTACTTCTAGAAACGAAGAGGCCTACAACTAACTTCACGAACTACAGAGCGCTTTAGACCATAAACATGAAACTTTACCTGGGTCAGACCGGGTACACATCAACATGCTCGAAAATCTACCAGATGGCGCCCGTGAGCACTTACTAAAAGTGTTCAACACTCTGTACTCAAACTTATTTTCCCGATCAATGGCGGGAATCTGTAATCATCCCAATACCCAAACATGAGAAATTTCAAGGCGACCCACATAACTACCGCCCCATTGCTCTTACCAGCGTCATCAGCAAGACCATGGATACAGATACAGACACTAGGCCGCACCCCCCAGAAAGGGGGGTGGCCGACAGCAAGGCGCACTTCACACCCTGATACGCTCACACGCACACAACTTAGCCCATTTAGGCGCAAGGGTCTGGTCCGGCCGGTACCCCCTCAACATACACTCAGGGTCACGAGTGCAGTCCGAGGGTCCGCCGTCAGCAGCAGGGCCCGACAGTTTTCACTGGTTTACCCCCGCCGCGTCATAATGGCCGGGCCCCCCCACATTCAACCTTCTTCTCTCCTGTGCTCTCACCCCCAAGCCTCAGCTCCGTAGAGCACAGTTGGTACAACAACACCCTCATACAGCCTTCTCTTTGCTTCCATCCCCAACGTCCTACAGCTCATTACACTCTATAGTGCACCCAACACTTTACATCCCTCCCTCACTCGCGCCTTCACTTCAGTTTCCACTAATTCAGTTATCTCCACATGGGTGCCCAGATACTAGAAACACTGAACTTCCTCCATGAGCTCACCATTTAGGGCGACACTAATTTTGCTTGCATCAACATTCCTCGAGCATCTCATTACTTTACTCTTACCGACGTTCACTCGAAGCTTCCTCCTCTCACACACTCTACCAAACTCAGACACTAGCCTACATAGCTTCTTCTCCGAATCTGCAACCAGGGCCATATCATCAGCAAATAGCAACTGGCTGAACTACCAACTCCGCCCATTCGCTTCCAACAGTTCCAAGCCACGACCCAGCACACTCGCGTTCACCTCCCTGACCACTCCATCCATATAGAGGTTGAACAGCCAGGGAGACATGACGCAGCCTCGTCTCAGACCCACTTTCACTGTGAACCAATCACTCAATCACTCGCCTCATTCCCCACTCTGACACATGCTCGGCTATCAGCATAGAAATTCTGCACCCCTTTCAACAAATGTCCCCCCACTCCATACAAACGCAACACCCTCCACAGCGCTTTCCTGTCAATTCTGTCGTATGCCTTTTCCATATCCATGAAGGCCCAGAACACGTTCTTACTTTTGGTAAGGTACTTTTCACAGACCTGTCTCACATCAAAAATCTGATTGGTACACCCTCTACCGCACTGTTCCTCTCCAATCCGTACAGTCTCTAATCCTTTTGATCAGCACTCTCCCGTACAACTTACCAACCACACATAACAGACTGATAACTCTCGGGTTGCAGCACTCATTTTTATCTCCTTTGCCCTTATATAGCGGAACAATGCAGGCACTGCGCCACTCACTCGGTACCACGCCTGTCACACAACACAAGTTCAGTAACCTCACCAACCATTCGACAATCGTTACTCCACCCTTCTTCAGGCACTCGGTCGCAACGCCATCCAAACCAAGGGCTTTCCCTGCTTTCATCACGTCCACTGCCTCCTGCACTTCTTCCCTGGTAATGTCCGCAACAAGTTTTTCTTCCAAAACTGGCATCCGAGCACCACCACCCACAGCAACAATGTCAGCCTCTCTGTCATCCTCGACATTCAACAACTTATCAAAATACTCAGCCCACCTCTTCCGTACATCACCACTTTCCAACAACAACTGGCCGTTTTCATCCTTCACCACTTCCTCCTTTCCGGTCTCTCCCTTTCTCATCCTCTTCACCTCTTTCTTGAACACCTTTTTGTTCTCAAAATTCTGGCAAAACCGTCTGCCCCACCTGGCATCAGCGACCCTTCTGACTCTCCTCACCACCCGCTTCACCTCGTTTCTCCTCTCTTTGTAGCTTTCATGAGCCGCCTCCGACTTCACTTGAAACCACTCCTCAAACGCTCCTTTTTTCCACGTCACCGCAAGTTTGACCTCCTCGTTCCACCACTCGCAGCCTTTCCTCCTGCACCCGCCCACACGGCGCGCACCACACACCGTCTTCGCACATCTCAGCAACGCATCCCTTAACGTCTCCCATTCTTCCTCCACATCTCTCAGGTCCTCTCCACTCACGTTGTATTCTCAATTCAACGCCTGCTGGAACTCCTTGGCTCTACTTTTCACATTCAGTCCACTCACTTTCACTACCTCTCCCTCCTCCCACTCGTTTGTTGCCCTTCCACTTCTGCTCCACTCTTAATCTACCTTCCACCAGCAGATGGTCGGACACTCCTCCACCCTCTTCTCAACACCCGCACATCCAACAGCCTATCCACCACTCTCCTCGATATCAGCACAAAATCCATCAGTGTTCTCTCCACCATTGCACCATGGCCCATCCATACCCATGTGTACTTGTGAATATCTTGCTTCTTGAACAAACTGTTCCCGACCACCAACTCCTGCTCCATACACAGACCTATCAGGTTTTCTCCACAGTCATTTCTACCGGGAACGCCATACCTTCCTATCACATTCTTCACCACTACATCTCCAACTCTCGCATTAAGGTCAACCAGTACAACTACATTGAAATGACCTCCAAAACTCTCAATACACTCACTCTGGTCAGTCCAGAATTGCTCCCTCTTCTAATCACTCCTCTTGCTGCCAGGTCCGTAAGCACTCACAAATGCCCATCTTTCTACGCCTAACTCAACTTTCACCCACATCAATCTTGAGGACACCTCCTTCCATTCGGTAGCGCTACTAGCCAACCGATCACTCAATATCAAGACCAAACCTTCTCGTGCTCTACCTTCCTCCACACCAGACTTTCTTCCACTTACAACACCAAACTCACATTCGCCCTTACCTTTCAACTTCGTCTCACTCAGCGCCAACACATCAAACTTCCTCCTCACAAACATCTCACCAATTTCCCTCCTCTTTACATCATTCAACGACTCTAACAATAGGGTTCGAAGAGGCATGTGCCTCTCCTTCCCCTGCTTGTCTTGCCATCTTCGAGGAAAGGTTTTACAGTGAACCGGATTCCTAGCCCTTTCGCTCCGCCCCGTTTAGTCACCTTTTACGACATGCTGGGGGTTTGGTAGCATGATTCTACTCTCGGTTACGGGGCACCCCATTAGTTGCCTTCTACGACACGCGGTGGATACGGTAGCAAGATTCTAAAGCCCCGGCTACAAGGCTTGTCGACGCGCCTTGTCGCCTACCTTGATATGCATTCAGGCCTGAACAGCATCCAGTGCGGCGGCCGAAAGCGCCACTCTACGACGGACCACCTCATAAGAGTGGAATCTAACATAAGACAGGCATTTGTCGGAGGAGAACACATGGTTTCAATTTTTTTCGACGCGGAAAAAGCATATGATACTACCTGGAAATATGACATCATAAAGAATCTCCACCGCAAAGGGCTTGTCACCACCCTATCCGCAAGAAATGGGCGTCCCCCAAAGGAAGCGTCCTCAGCGTCAATCTTTTCGTACTCAAAATCGACCAGATAGCAGACATTCTCCCACGCAACGGAAGATTACTTTCATCACTATACGTGGACAACTTACAAATAAGCTACAGGCACCCTAGCCTCTTGACAATTCAACAGGAACTCCAGAAATGTCTAAGCCTAGTCATGAACTGGGCCTCCTTAAACGAATTCAGTTTTTTGCCCTTCAAAACGAAAAGCATTCACTTTACTCTTGTGCCAGGCTTACACTTAAAACCAGCCCTAACGCTAAACAACACTCCGCTAGTATACGAGGAATCAATAAAATTCTTCGGTACTGTGTGGGACCCTAAACTCACATGACGACCTCATATTGCAGCCCTGGAGACTCGCTGTATAAAAGCAACCGGACTAATACTCTATAACATCCTTGAAATTCGGAGCCGATGTGGACACCGGCATGACGTTATTCAGAACATTAAAAAGCATGCGCATTGACTATGGAGCAATTGTTTACGGTTCAGCAGTCAAAACCACCCTAGAACCTCTCTCCATCATAGTAAATAATGCCCTGCGTATCACAACCGGTGCGTTCTGTTCCACACCCATTGAATCCCTGAATGTGCTTCCTCTTCCGCTCCGGAGAGACAAACTCTCCCTACAGTACTATTTCAAGATAAGGAGCTACATCAATAGCCCAGCACTCAGTGACGTCACCATCATTCTTGATAAACGCCTCTTTGCGACTAAGAAGAACATATGTTCACCCTTTTCTCTACGCGTGGATAACTTACTGACCTCGCTGAACATCAGACGCAAAGCAATCAAGCCTTCATTCTCCTATTGAATTCTTCAAATCAACACACCAACGTGGATGATCAGCCCACCTCTGGTCAACCTAGATTTGCAGACGTACCCCAAAAGCAACAACCCCAACCAGCACGTATCACCGAGAATTCTCACGACTACTCGATGAACAGTACTCTGAGCACCGCCATATATACACTGACGGCTCGGAAACATCGGACGGAGTGGGAGCCGCCGCCATAGGTGAGGGGACCTCTCGTTCGGCCACCCTACCCCACGAGGCCTCTATATTTTCTGCAGAGCTACACGCACTCATTTGGCCATCTCCATTACATAAAGCGACCGCCACCCCAAAACTGATATATTTTCAGATAGTCTAAGTGTTCTCACCCAGCTAAAAACTCTGCACCTTGATCACCCTGCCCTTAGAAAAATGCAACACGACCTATTCACAACGTCCGAGGCGGGATAGGCGGTCGAGTTCTGCTGGATACCTGGACAAGCGGGAATAAGAGGAAACGAACGCGCAGATTCCCTCGCCAAACGGGTGTCTACCCAGCAAAAACAATTCATCACTATACATTACTGAGACTGGTTCCCAGTCATCAACTCACGTATAACATCATGATGGAACGACTCTTGGCAACAAAGTGGACAAAAGATGCTTGCAGTTAAACCTTCCGTGAGAGAGTGGGACACCAAATTTTCTTATAGGAGAGACCAAGTGTTCATTAATCGTCTATGCACGGGACACACGTGGATAACTCACAACCACCTAATGGACGTAGACTTGAGACGGGACGCACCACCATGACCCTGTTGCCACCAAGTGGCAATCAGCGTGAAACACTTACTTGTAGATTGTAATGCACTTGCAGCAGTCCGACGAGCTTTCTTGAGCCCCATGCAACTATGCAACGCCTGCTCACAGAAGCGGAACACCGGAAAAACTGATCGCGAGGCCTGAATCATCTCTGATCCCGAACTCGCTGTTCTCCCTGGGTATTAATCAAGAATTTTTACTCTAACTTTGTGCACGAAGCTGTGCAGAATCAACGGATTGTCGTGACCTGAGGAGGAGCACTCAGTGACTACACGTTGGAGCTCCGGTGGGGAATGGAGGGGGCTGCTACCACTCCTCTACGCAAAGCCTACTGCGTCTGCAATGAACCTGCTCAGCATAAATATCAAGCTTACTTAGTATCTATGTTTTGTATACCCTGTACTTGCGCTAGGCCTACTCAGCCACGTCAAATTTACTTTATATTACTTTGTACCTGCGTTAGACTTACTATGTACCTGTGTTAAACCTACTGTGTCTACGTTGAACTTACTCTGCATCTAAGTTGAACCAACTCTTAATCTACGTTGCACCTACTTTGCCACTCTTCAATTGCCCTACGGGGGAGTCTGCATTAACTTCGCGTCGGGACTCCGGTGGAAAATGGAAGCAACTACTACTACTACTACTACTACTAATACGTTGAACCTACTCTGAATCTACGTTGAACCTTCTCGTGATCTAAGATGTATCTACTCTGCCACTCTTCAATTGCCTGCTCTGGTGGAAATGAGGCGCAATCAAATCAAATCTTCAATTGCCCTACGGGGGAGTAGGCATCAACTTTGCGTTGGGACTCCGGTGGAAAACAAATACAAACTACTACTACGTTAATCCTACTCTGTATCTACTTAAAACCTACTCTGAATCTAAGTTAATCCTTCTTGGTATCTATGTTAAACCTATTCAGTATCTACGCGTTAATCAGACTCTGTATCTGCGTTAAACCTACTCTGTATCTACGTTGAACTTACTCTGTATCTGTGTTGAACCTGCACTGTGTCTGTGCGGAACCTGCACTGTGACTGTGTTAAATCTACTCAGTGTCTATGTGAACACTGCTTGGGACCTACATTGGAACTACTCGGAATCTGCGTTGAACATGCTCGGAGTCTGCGTTGAACCTACTCGTAATCTACGCTGCACCTACTTTGCCACTCTTCGATTGCCCCACGGGGGAGTCTACATTAACTTTGCGTTGGGACTCCGGTGGAAAACTGAAGCAACTACTACTACTACTCTCGATAAACGCCTTTATGCGGCTAAGGATATTTGATTTGAGCCCCATTTCCACCGGAGCCTCAACGTGAGTCATAATGGGCTCCCCAGTAGGACGCGCCTGTGTGAAAATATTAGTCTTGTCAAGATGAAGTCTGTACATATTTCAATTGTGGCATATTCGCGTACCAGCACATGCGAAAATATTAGTCTTGTCATGATGAAGTCTGTACATATTTAAATTGTGGCATATTCGCGTATTAGCGCGTACAAGAGTAAAGAGTCAAGGCGTATCTTCGTAAATGTATTGTTATCTCTGCGGAATAGGGTGGAGAGACCATCTCACTTGCACAGATGTTTAGGATTTAGACAGCTTCGTATAGTCCGGTGTGTACTCCGAGAGCAATAAGCTTTTTACGGTATGTTGGGTCCGTGAATAATCTTAGTAGGTTGCACGGGGGATTTAAGAACGCTCGTCGGGCTGCCGCGAGTGCGTTGCAATCCATCAGTAAGCGTTCCACGCTGATAGCCACTTGGGGGCAACAAGGGCAACGTGGCGCGTTTGGTCCTATGTCGACATCCATCAGGTGGTTGGGAGTTATCCACGTGTGTCCCGTGCACAAGCGGTTGATAAACACTTGGTCTTTTCTGTTGGTGAACTTTGTTTCCTATTCTCCGAATGAGGGTTCGACTGAAAGCATTTTTTGTCCACTCTGTTGCCACATTTCATCCCATCGGGATGTTATATGGGAGTTGATGATAGGAAACCAGTCCCGGTAATGTATTGCGAAAAATTGTTCTTGGTGAGTAGATGTCAGTTTAGCAAGCGAGTCCGCAAATTCGGTTCCTCTTATTCCCGCGTGTCCGGGGATCCAGCAGAATTCAACTGCCTGACCCGTCTCTGACACCACAAAGAGATCGTGCTGCATTTTACGTATTACGGGATGTTCGTAGTGCAGTGTTTTAAGTTGGATGAGGACACTCAGACTTTCTGAGAATACGACGTATTTGGGGAAGTGATCTGTTTTGGCAAGAGAGATGGCTCGTTCGTGTGCGTGGAGCTCCGCAGAAAACACGGTGGCCTCTTGTGGGAGGGTGGCTGAGAGTGGGATGTTCCGCAAACAGTGGCGGCTCCCACTCCGTCCGTGGTTTTGGAGCCTTCGGTGTATATATAGCGGTGCTCTAAATATTCTTCCTCAAGTAGTCTTAGGAATTTGTGCCGGTACGTGTTGATTGTAGTAGTTGCTTTAGGGTACACTTGCAAGTCTAGGTTGACCGGTGGTGGGTTGATCATCCATGTTGGTGGGTTAATTTGAAGAATTCGGTAGGAGAATGAAGGCTTAATAACTTTACGATTGATGTTCAGCGAGGTCAGCAGGTAGTCCACACGAAGGGAAAACGGTAGGCATATGTTCTTCTAAGCCGCAAAAAGGCGCTCATCGGATAAGTTGGTGATGTGGCTGATTGCCGGGTTGTTGATTAGACTTCTAGTCTTAATTAGTATTGTACCGAAAGTTCGTCTCGCCGGAGCGGAAGTGAAAGTTTGTTAGCGAGCACGTTAAGGGACAACGGCTCCGTAGTCCACGCGCGATCGTATTATTGCTCTAAACAACGTCACAATGGTGTCCATGTCGGCACCGAACTTCAGGGATGTTACCGATTGGATTAGTCCCGTCGACCTTTTGCATCGATTCGCCAGGGCTGCAGTGTGGGGTCACCACGTGAGTTTAGGGTCCCACACAAGACCCGGGAATTCAATCGTTTCTTCGTATACTAGAGGGGTGTTGTGCAGCGTTAGGGCTGATTTCAGGTGTGAACCAGGCACATAGGAAAAGTGCATGCTTTTAGTTTTAAAGGGCGAGAATCCGATTTCATTTAGGGAAGCCCAGTTCCCGACTAGGTTTAGGCACTTCTGGAGTTCATGTTGAATTGTTATGAGGCTGGTGTGTTCTGTAGCTTATTTGTAGGTCGTCCACGTATAGGGATGAGAGCAGTCTTCCGTCTCTGGGAAGAATGTCGGCTAACTGATCGATTTTGAGGATAAAGAGAGTGACACTGAGGACGCTTCCCTGGGGAACGCCCATTTCTTGCGGATATGATGGAGACTGAGTGTTGCCAGCCTTGACCCTGAAGGTGCGATTTTGTAGAAATTGGTGGATGAAAAGTGGTAGCCAACCTCTCAAACCTTTTATGGTGGAGATCCTTCATGATCCTGTATTCCCACGTAGTGTCGTATTCTTTTTCAACGTCGAGAAATATGGTACCCACATGTTCTTTTCGGACGAAGGCCTGTCTAATGTCCGATTCTAGTTGTACGAGGTGGTCCGTTGTGGAGTGGCACTTACGGCCACCGCACTGGATGTTGTCAAGGCCTGCATGCATTTCAAGGTAGCCGACTAGGCGTGAGTTCATCATTCTTTCCATAGTCTTACATAGGACGCTAGTTAGGGCAATATGACGATAGTTATGTGGGTCGCTGTGACATTTTCCGGGTTTAAGTATCGGGACAATTACGGATTCTTGCAATAGATTGGGAAAGAATGAATTTGAATACAACGTATTGAACACATTTAGAAGGTGCTGGAGAGCGTTGTCAGGAAGGTGTTTGATCATGTTGATGTGCACTCGGTCCGTTCCGGGTGAGGTTTCACGAGTGTGGTCGATAGCATATTGTAGTTCATGGAGGGAGAAAGGCTTGTTGTAGAATTCTTCATTTGCGGAAGTGAAGTCGGTACGCTCACTTTCTGTTAGGATCTTTTCCTGTTGGAAAGAAGCCGTATAAGTTGTTGATTATGATATTTGGCTGGAAGTCTGAGCTAGTTTGTCCGCGATGTCGCGTATGAAGAATAGACAGTGTCTCTGTCCGACAGTATGTGGATAGGTCGCTCGGGGCGACCTTGGATAAGTCTGATTTTTCGCCACACTTTGGAAAGAGGGGGTTTTCGATTGATTGTATCAACTAATTGGGTCCAGCTTTCTCGCTTTCTCCACGCTAAGTTTGCGGAACACAGCCATTTCTCTTTTCCAGGCTACTCGGTTTCTGGGGGAACGTGAGCGGCGGAAAGCTCCGTACATTCTTTCACGCTGGTCCATTGCTTCTTGTACCTCCGGGCACACCCACGGTTTCGGGAAAAAAGTTGAGGGTAAATATTGGGGAACGCATGCGGCAGCTGCACTTTGGAATTTCTCGTTTAGATGTATGACAAGGTCGCGCGCTGAAATGTCTTCGGGAAGGCCCTCGACCTCGTCCCATGGGACATGTGTCGAGTATTCCTCCCAGCTAGCTTCCCGGTAGTTGAATCGAAGTTCCTATGCGTCGGGATTGTTTGGTCGGTTAGTAAGGAGCGATATGATCACTGGGTTGTGATCGCTGTCATGTGTTGAAGGCAGGACTCCCCAAACGAGTTGGGGAGCTTAAGTGGGGAACAGATTGATATATCGATGGCGGTTTCACTTTCCAGGGTGATCCGTGTGGGTTGTCCGTCGTTGAGAAGGACCTGGTTGTGAGTGTCTATGGTGTTACCAATTATTACTCCCCTGGGGTCTGTTCTCACGCATCCCGAAACTCGTGGTAGTTGTTAAAGTCTCCAAGGATGAGTACGGGATGATGCAGTTGGTTAAGCAGATGGGTCATTAGTGCCTCTGTGAGGTCGTGATTCCGTGACGAGTAGATAGATACCACTGTAATTGGTCTTGAGATACATTTCTTCACTGCGACAGCTTCCAGTTCTATTCTCAGAGGGAGGAGGAAATGAGGTATGCTTTGATAGGTGTGCAGTCACATTATTGTGACCTTCGCGACGGTGTAGGACGTATCGAGGGATTGTGAAAGTAGCGGTGTCACGGAGTTTGATCTCCTGGAGACCTACTATCAAAGGTTTATGGGTGGAGATCAGCGATAATAATTCATCTTTCTTGCTTCTAAGTCTCTGGCAATTCCACTGAAGTATTGAGTTGTTGTTCATTTCAGATCTGTTTCACGCCCAGATATTGATGGGCTGAAGCAGTAGCGTGGTTTGTAGGAACTTTTGTGGTGTTCTTGTCTATGAGGCGCAGGTGTCCTAGATCGAGAGCGTTCGCATGAGCGTCCGCTTTCTGTAGAACATGATCTCCTAGACTCACTGCGTTCTCGGCTGTGAGTGCTCTTGTAAGAGGAGGAGGACGAGGGAGTACGATCTTTGTGTTTACTTCTTGAACGAGCGCGTTTCTCTTCTATAGAGGGTTTTTAAAACATTATGATCAGTTGAGTACTAATTGTTGGGATATTTGAGTCGAGTGCGATGCATGGTAGATCAGTGGTTTCGGGTATTAGATCTTCGTTGAAGATTTTCAACGCGTCCTCGCGCAGGAGGTGGTCGTTCTCACTTGTGAGATGTTCTGGTGTTGGTCATGTTAGCTGAGGGTTGAATACCTCACTTTGGTTTTCGCTGGGTGCGGTTGCAGTTAAAAGGGTCTGACGTCGTTCAACGCTCTGATCGAGGCAACCTGTGGTTTGTGGGATGCTGCTAATCTTTTTGCTTCGTGGCGAAAGGATGTCACGTATCCCGCGGTCGTCGGAGGAGGAATCTTCGTTCATTCGCCTTCTGATTTTCGGGTTATTGGACCTCTCCTCGTGGTCGACCGAGGCAGCATCCATCGTAGTGCTCTCCTGGGCACTGGTGGATTCATTGCTTGGGACGCCCGCCTCTATTGCGAGGGCGGTCGCTGGGCTGGTTGTGGTATTGTTAGTACTGGAGAGGGGCGTTGGGGGTCATGGTAATAGTTTGTGTTAACGGTACGCGAGTGTTGTCTGGTGGGGTAGACTTAGTTGTGGATTTAAGTGCTTTGGCGTAATTTAAATTACGGCAGTTTGAGTTTTTGTCGTAAATGATTTGGATGGCTTATTTTTTTTTGTATTATTGTCATTGCTTTTTGGTCCATCTGCTTTTTGCGGTTGCCCGCCTCATGAAGGCATGAGCAGTGGTAGCATTTAGGTTGGCGGACTGTGCAGTCCTTTCGGTCATGCTCGCCGGCGCACCTCTTTCAGTGTTGGGGTATGTATGGCTGGCAGTATTTGATGACGGCCTGCACATTGTAGGCCATGTCGCCACTAGGTAAGTTTAAGTTTTTCCCCATTTGCTCGGGATTGCTATCAATTCCGGTGTGTCACGTGCTGGGAAAGTGATTTGATATGCGGTGGTGTGGATGTTTCGTGGTGTGATCCATTCTGCTAGGGAAACGTTGGTGATGTATTTAGACAGTTTCTTTGTGTTTGTCTGTTTTGTTAATCCTTTGTATAGCGTTACTATGCTCGATATTTACAACGTGGGCCAGATACTTCTTTCACTGTCGGTTTATGTTTAATTGTCTGCCTCCTAGTTGTTTGGAGAGCGAGTTCATCATGGTGAAAGGGTTCATTGAGGGAGCAACTTTGTTTACACCGCTATCAACAAGCATTATGCGGAAATGGGTAGAAAATGATGCTGATCTTCTCTCCTGGGTGGGAGGGTCAGCCTGAGAGTGCGAATCGCGGCCGCAGCCTCTCGTCGCCCGACTTTGTCCTCAGTTTGGTATTGCAGGATCTCCCTCTCAATCTTGTCCTGGGGGCAGTGTTCGTATCCCGTAGGGTGGCCGTTTACTGTGTAGTAAAAGCAGTGAGATTTTTTGGATGGGCACGACAAGGGATCGTCCCGTTTATCGTGGTCGTCTTGGGAGCAGTGTAAGAATATTTTTTTACCGTGACAATCTCGGCACGTGTGTCCATATATCTGGCATTTATAGCATCGCATCGGACGTCTCTCGAAAGGTGTAACTTTGGTTTTGGGGTAAAAGAAAAGTATGTCTATGTAGTTAGGTGGGGTCGGGCATTTGAATTTATGCAGAAGGGCCGTGGTGGTGTTTCTTCTTGGTTTGGATTTTTCGTGCGATTTTCGCTTCAACTATACATTCCTTGTTTTGAAAAAGTCCGGTGATGAATTCGTTGGCTTCATCACTCGGGTGACCCTCGATGTAAATCAGGCTTGAACTCATGGAAAAAGTTGGGTGTGGTATGATTTTGCAAGGCTTTTCGCATATTCTGTTTTTAAAGAGTATAGTGTCACTTTGAAGTTTGGTGTCTACTTTAATGGTGAAGCCGTCGTCACCGCTGGCTGTGATGTTGAAAATTAAACGGCCAGTCACGGAGCCCAGTTCTTCTCGTAGTTTATATGGACAAATAATATCCGGTCTGTCATTGACATCAAATGTCTTTTTCATGTGTTCAGGGAATATAGGGCCGTTGTTGAATAGGTTGTGGTCATCAAATCAAGTGTATCGTCTCCTATTTACGTTTCTTGGTGTTCGGGCATTATAAGTTTCGGCTGGGAGGAGAGCGATGTTATAAGAGAGGTCAGAGGCAGAAACCTACAAACAGGTTACGGGTTCCCTGGCCTCTATCCTCTTCATCAGCTCATCTAGTCGAGTATTCATGGTTGCAAAAGCATCTCGAGTTTAGAGAGACGTTCACCGACTTAACTGGAGGGCGCAGAGCAGTCCTCAGTCTCCAGCTCGGGAAGGCCCATAATTTTGCTCATCTTGCCCAGGATATTCAGCATTATGATCATATTTGCATTCAGCTTCGAGAAGCGTTTATTTGTGTTGTTGACTACGACCTGAGTCAGGTCTCCTGTCGATGAGGAACTTCTGAGGGGTTCGTCTTCCTTTCTTGCAGACTGGATTGAGTGCGACGCTTTGGAGGGGCCGTCAGCCCCTCTCCGATAGGGCATGGTCTTGCCCATTATTTGATCCCCGGCTACTACCCGGGGTTCTTGGTAATGAAGGTGGAGCTTCTTTACATTTATTTCTCTTGTATTTACGAATATATACACTAACTTAATCCTTAAATTTACTCTCAAAATTATTCTTCAATCACTTTGTACTGACAATTTTTTGTGGCTTTTTTAAAATTTCATTTGGTTTCGATTCTAAATTCACAAACCCCGGTATCAGTGGGGGGCTTACCTCTTCGGGCACCAAGAGAGGGGGTGTAGCTACAAACTGAAAGGGGGGGATGGTGGAGGAATCTTTAATATCAAAATATATTTACACAAAGGGACAAATAAAATTTGGTGGTTGACAAGGACACCGCGGGAAGGCAGGTGAGACTGGGATACCCCCAGGGGGTATCCCTCTGAGGTGCCTTATTGCTCTTGCTCTAAAGAGATGATAGTCAATCTCTCCAATTTAGTTGAAAACTTTTAACCTTTACGAGACGATATTTGGTCTCGGAGCGATATTCGGCTTAGAGCGGTGACCGGCTCTTATTTTGATACAGCAAAAAAAAACTTCTGTACTTTGGAAACTTGCAAACTTTGAAGCTTAGACGCGAAGAACAGTACGCGATTTTAATTTCAAACTCAGTAAAGTCCGTCATTGGTTACGATATTGCCTCTGCGCAAAGCTATGATGTCGGAACGCACGTCAGGAAAGACGGTGCCTTCAAAGTAGAACAAAGAACCGACGGTGAAGGTATTCCTTTGGGCTAAACTCAATTTCACTTGAGGGTAGTATTCCGAAAGGATGTTAAGTAGTGTAGCGTATAGTGATTCAGATTTTGAGCCATAGAAGGGTTGGGACAGGAAGACTGCTTTCCTTTTAGCTGTTAGTATTTGAACTGGTTTGCTATAAATGTTATTGAGGAATTTTCTGCATTATTTGTCTATCAAAGATAGGGGGTAACCATTGTTGGCAAAAATAAAAAATAAATCAATTTCTTGGTGGAAGGACAGAAAAGAGAAGGAAAGTTGTATGCTTTGTGGATCATGGTTTTCATGTTATTGGTTTTATCCTTCAGAGGGGTATGGGAGAAAAAAATCATACCAAGCCCTGAGAAAGTGGGTTTTCTGATATTCTTGAAGTGCATGTTGTTGTATTGGTCTCTGGCAGTTTCTACATCAAGGAAGGGGATGGATTTGATTTGAGCCTCATTTCCACCAGAGCCTCAACGTGAGTCATAATAGGCTCCCCCATAGGGCTCAATGATCATTGATTCCAGTAGGCTGGCAGGCCTGAGTGTGCGAGGAAAAAACAAAACGTTTTTAACGGTAGACAAAATTGAAAATTTTAGCAAAGTCAGACGCACGCTGGTGCGCAAAAGAAAACACGCTAACTCGAAACGGACCTCCGCTTCCAATCCTTTAGAACTCAAAGAGTGATATGTACGCACCCTAGTGCGTACAAGTAGCTTAGTCGAGATTAGTACAAGGTCAGTGCCTACACAAGCAAATTCAGCTCCAACAGTAACGCAACACAATATTTACAGCTACGCAATCCAGTTGTATTAGTACAATATATTTCCTCAGGTAAGATAAAGACTAAGATGATACGAAACGAATTCTCGCCCCCAACTTTTCAGAACCTCATGATTAATAAGACCACACGCCAGTGCATACAGATAGTATCGTCGAAATTGGTACAAGGTTCACAGCTACACGGACAAAATCAGCGCCAACAGCAACGCAAAACAATGTTTACAGCTACGCGGTCTATTTGATTTTTAGTACAATTTTTTATTCAGGCAAGATAAAGACTCAGACAAAACGAATCCTCGCCTCCAACCACTCAGAACTCTATAAATAACATGCACGCGCGACAATGCGCACAGACAGCATCGTCGAAATTGGTACAAGGTCTGTAGCTTCACGGATTCGATTGACTTCAACCGCAACGCGTCACAAAATTTTATAGCTGCGCAGTCCAGGTCAACCCCAGAAACTGCATAGTTAGAGGGGGTTGTACTAAAAATCAAATAGACCGTGTAGCTGTACACATTGTGTTGCGTTGCTCTCGGTGCTGACTTTGTCCGAGTAGCCGTGAACCTTGTACCAATTTTGACGATACTACCTGTGTGCACTGGCGTGTGGACATATTAATCATGAGGTTCTGAGGGGTTTGAGGCGAGGATTCGTTTCGTTTCATCTGAGTCTTTATTTTACCTGAGTAAATATATTGTACTAATACAACTGGATTACGAGCTGTAAATACTGTGTTGCGTTGCTCTAAGGGGGATAGGGCGGGGGGGGGAAGCATTGGTCTCTTGGGTCGCAAAAGAGCCCGATGAATCCCAGAGTGTGACCCATGTCCCCCGGGTCTTCCCGAGTCCCCCGAGACCCCTCGCCTCAGCTCAGCTCATCTCGGCTTGTCTTGAATCATTTTGGACACTTTTGGCTCGTCGCGATCAACTCGACTCGTCTCAACATGTTTCGACTGATCTCGACGCACCTCGACCAGCCTCGACGCGACCCTCGCCCTCTGCGCCAGCAATCCGCGGACTGTAATGGTTAATTTTTCTACTCAAGCATCTCACATAAACAGTTTTCTGTGTACGGGTTTTACAGCGCTGGGAGGGGGGAGCAGAAGTTCCACGATTCAGAGGGGCCTCTAAAGGGTCCCACAGTTTCTCAAAAGGGTCCTAAAGGGTCTCAAGAGTGTCCCAAAGGGCGCCAGAAAGGTCCAAGTGGATCCCCCCAAATCCACCTGGTCTCATAAGTCCCCCGCGTTCTCGTCACCCCGGGTCCCCGAGTCCCGCGGGTCCCACGAAAACCTCCCCTCCCTGGGTCACCCCGTCTCGACCAACCTTGATACATATAATAATAATAATAATAATAATAATAATAATAATAATAACCAATTCAAAATTTATCACCATGAAAAAAGGGCACAGAAAAATAATAGAGCCCAAGCAAGAAGAAACAATAAAATACTAGAATAAATTGTTAATGATCAATAAAATGAATAATCATCCATCCACCCCAAGCGGGATGGAATTGTTGTGTTCTTTCCCAAACGTAAATTTAATGCTGGCATGTAGGGAGTTCAAAAACTCAAGAAATTTTGTGGCTTGGGACTGTTCGGTGAAGATGATTAATGTGTCATCGACATATCTCTTATAAACGATGAGTTTGAACTCAGTCAAGCACGAGTTCAACCATATTGTATCGTAATGACAGAAGAAATCATTAGCTAATGTAGGGCCCAGTGGGGAACCCATCTGCACAACATCGCATTGCTGGAACGCTTCATCACCGAACAAAAATGACAGACTTCTTGCATGCAAGATTCAAGAATTCCCTAAACTCTGATTCAGACAGGTTATGGTAGGATTCCTGTGTGTCAAAGATGATTTGGCATATGATGTCAATAGTTTCGTCTAAAGGAATGTTGGGAATAGTGGAGTGGTATCAAAACTCGACATGAAAGTGGAACTATTAGAATGGAACGTAGTTATTTCGTTGTAGAACTCCAACGAATTTCGCAGGGTGTAGTTATTAACCGTAAGGGGTTGAAGGATGGGTGAGAGAAATTTAGCAAGATGGTAAGTAGGAGTGTCATAGGCAGCCAGGATTACTTGAAGAGGTTGTTTTCCTTGTGGATTTTGAGTAGACCGTAAATGATGCCCGAGTTGGAACCACTTGAGTGGAGATCATTATATTGATTTTAAGAAATACTCGTGTTAAGTAATTTCCTCAGAAACGATTTATTTTGCCTTCGTTCCGTTCCTTGATGTAGAAACTGCCATCGGTTCATTGTTCCACTTTAAAGGCACCGTCTCTCCTGACGTGCGTTCCGACATCATATATCGATTCACATGTGATAGCTGCCAAGCAACATATGTCGGAAGCACAAGGAGGTTCAGGGAGAGAGTGGACCAACACCTGGGTGTCTCGAGCAAGACCGGTAGACCGCTTGAAACAACTATGCATTCTATCCCACCCAAACACGCTAGAACTACAATCATCCATTTGCATTCAAACACTTCAAAATCATCGACTAATCATACTATAGTTCTGATTTACTAATTCTTGAATCCTTATACATGCACCATTCACGGCCGTCTCTGAATATACAACGATCTTCAACTAATCTTTTTACAGTTTCAGACATCCAATCATTGCGGACCATGCCACGTCATGCTTGCTTATAAAGGAACCAAGCACACCACCTGCTACCTCACTCTGCTCTTCGCCTCCATGCAGATAACTGCACCCTAAGGTGCACGTTAGAAATGGTCCAGTGATTATACGACTACTCTCGTAATAATAATAAAATCTTTATTGACAACTAACATGGGCATAGTATTACAACTGAGACATCTTATTTTAGGGTTACAGTGAGAACAAAGTTAAAAAATTACCGCACACAACTAAGAACAAGTTACGGCATACAACTCTATCCTGCCTATGCGTATAGTAATTCTCTCCATCGCCTTAACAAAGACGAGGCAGCGAGCGCATCACCAGAGCAGATTGCAACGAGGATTTTATTTGGGGAGTTCATAACTCGAGTCATAAGGCTGTGTGCCGCTTTACGGAACAGTACCTTGATGTGATCTGATTGGTTTTCAGCAAAAACCCTGCTCGCTGACGTCGAGCAAGGGACCTGCATCAGCCGTCTGAATATGTCATTATAACCCACTGTCAATTTCCTCACGCTATATTGAAAGTATTTTCTCCACAGTGCATTGCAATAAATCGGGTAACAATATGATTTGAAGAGCTGGATTTTAGCTTCCCTTGGTGCGAACGAGAATTTTTGTATCAGCATGTTACAAACTGCATTTTGCCGCCTTGTTTGCTTTGCAACATCCTTGTCATCTGTGCAATCTGCTGTGACGATGTGCCCTAGATATTGAAATTCATCCACGTACTCCAGTGCAACACCACCTAGTTTTATCTCAGTCGATAGGTAGTAACTAGGACCCTCAAGAAGCTTTTGCAATGCTGAGAGAGTCGGTGCTAACAGCACCATATCATCTGCATAACTAAGATTGTTAACACAACAGTTGGCGACATGACACCCTTGGTTTTCTCTACTTAGAAGGTGTACTGCCTCCCATGCCTGCGTGCCCTGTTGGCGGGGCTGTTGGGGCTGTGGGGGGCTGCAAAGGTGAGATACAAAGGTGAGATCAGTGTACACGTTATACAACATTGGCGATAGCTGACCTCCCTGCCTAATTCCGTTTTTACATTGATAAGTGGCCGAATAATGATCTGGTGACTCGTCTAACGTGGGAATTTGTCGGTTAATGCTCCCGTGACAAGTATTAACTGAGAACCCCTTAGATAGCACAGGCTGGTGCCTAGTTTGTGCTGGGACCTTGAACCGAACGTTTGTTTTGCTTGCAAAGTGTTCAATTAACGTTAACGTTAGAAGCAGTAGAGCCGGTCAAGAGACCTTTAAGAGTGAGTCCCCTGGCGTGAACCAGGGGTCCAATGGGGGGAAGGAAGAAGCCCCACCTGGGAGGGACCAGCACCCCTTCCAGAGTGACGAAGACCAAGATTCCAACGGTCAAGAACGTCAGCCTCTCCAAGATGTCCAGCGCCACCTCAGCCGAAGATGACCGGAGAGACGACCGCATCGACGAGTTAACCAGGAACGTCCAGGAAATCAAGAATCTACTAGGACAAACAACCGGCTCTCTGAGCAGGAAGCAGAAGTTTTTGCCGCAGAACCTAGCGCAATTGACGATCGTCTAACGAGGGTCGAGGGTCATGCCAAGGCTATTTTTCTCCATATCCATGAACTCGTAGAGAACAAACAAACTAAAAAAAACGCAAATTACGCAAGTACCTTTACCTCTACCTCTACGCCCGACAACTTTGACGATCTCCACCCTACAAAAACCACAACAGAGCTCCGAGGGCTGCAAGGAGGAAGCAATACACGCCATTCAATGAACACAACTTGTTCAACAATAGTCATGTCTTACTCGAACACCAGAAGATCACGGGCGACGACAACGACAGACGGAATATTTGTCCATACACTCTGCGAAAAGAGCTGGGCTCTTTCACTGGCCGCCCAGTCCTGAGCGTCGCCACCAGCAGCGACGAAGGCTTTGCGGTCTGAGTAGACACAAAACTTCAAAGTGAAACGATTCTCTCCAAAACCAGACTCTGTAAAAAGCCACACAAAATAGTGCCGCAACCGATTTTTCCTCTACAAGTTCAGGTTTGATCTACCTTGAAGATATCTAGAAGGAGGAAATCGAGGAGTACATCACTGGACTCGTTCAATACAAAGACTGCGTTGTCGAAGCAAAAATTGCACCAAAGATCACAAAAAGGAGAGAGAGTACCACAGTCCTAATACTAAAATTCAACTGCCCTACTCCACTAAAATATATGAACATTCCCTTCTGCGCCACCAAAACCAAAGTTACACCATTTGAGAGACGTCCGATGCGATGTTATGAATGCCAGACATACGGACACATGCGAGAAAACGGTAATGATAAGCAAAGATGCTCATACTGCTCCCAGGACGACCATGACAAACGGGAAGATCTTCAGTCGTACCAGTACAAAGAACAGCACTGTTATTACTGCAAAGTAGACGGACACCCCACCGGACATATGGATTGCCCAGGGGAGACTGAGAGAGCGATCCTCCAATACAGGATAGATCACGGGGTCGGGCGACGAGAGGCTGTGGTCTCGATGCGCTCTTCCCAGAATGATCCACCTACCCGGGAGAGGAGATCGACACTATTTACCACCCACTTCCTCAAAACGTTCAACAAAAGTGGTGCAAGCAAAGTTGCCTCTTCACCTAATTCATTTATAATGATGATGTCACTGACCGAACAACTTGGAGGAAAACCGAACGAAATTCAACGACAGGGAAAGAAATATCTGGCCTACTTCGTAGAACATGAACAAATAACACGCTATACAAAAGATTACCCACATGAACAAACTCAAAAATACAGCTGAAATACATCAGTCCTTCAACGATACCAAACAAATAATATACACCTTCCGTTAAACACCTACAACCGACCTCAGTGTTTTCGCTGAAGGTCTAGCTGAGGATTAAGGAGTTACCAAAGTCCTTCAAGCAACATGGATAAAATCACGTAATTCAAGTTCCACTGCACACCTAATTACCTTCACAGGACTAGACGCACCGGAATTCATAGTAATCCCGGGTGAACAATGAAGAACCAAAACCTACCCAATTGCAACATGGCCCCCAATGTGCAAAAAATGCCTTGAATACGGCCACGTCATCGCATACTGCCAGCCACATACACCCCAACGTAGTAAGAAGTGTGCTGCGAATGACAGAAAAGACTGCACAGCCCGCTACCCTAAATGCTACCAAGAGGCAGGCGACTGCGACTTCCCCGTATACATGGACCAATAAGAAATAACAATCACATAAAACGAACGCAGAATTACATGCGAACAAGCCATCCAAATCTGGGAAGACGATAACCCAAACCGCCTCATTTATGCCAAAGCAGTCAAATCAACAATCAAGCCAAACTCCCCCCACACACATCATCAGGACAACATCGTAACAAGACTCCAACACTCCTACCTGCTGCAGTGCTTCCTCACTCAGCCCAGCGACCGCCCCTGCACCAGAGACGCACAGTCCTAGAAATCATTTATGCGGTGCCCAGGAGGACGACGAGACTGCTGCATCCCCCGCAGTTGACCCCGCAGCAAGGCTCACAACTATAAAAATTAAAAGGCAAAGAGTTGAAGGAGCCTCCGATACCCAGGCGCCACCGAACAAAAAGATCAGTAACAACTCTCAAATAACGGCCCGCTAAGACAAAACTCCAAAACTACCTCCACATGCCTCAAATGCGGCTCCATTTCTGGAAAACCACTGCGAGGGACACGATCCCTCGTTTACAAACCCGACTCACGAACACGCCACTAGCGAGAACGATCACGGCCTCGCCAACGGCGTTTATCTCGAAAAACTCATACGCGAGACCTCTGTACAACCAGTCATCTTGCCTGGCCCAAATACCTTTCACTTCACACAACCACACACGCAGATCAAAAAGGCCACCACAGAAGAAGAGCGCACTCGCTCACAAAGAGCACATACACTCGTCTTCCCACAACAGCACTCGCGGCTGCACTGCAGCAATCACAGCAGATCGCCATCCACCGAAGGCGGACACTCCCGACCCGGAACCCCTGGGCAAAATCAAAAACGCGAGCACCACAAAAGCTCCAGCAAATCACGCGACCACTCTAGATCATCAAGGTCTGAGGGTGAACAGCCTTCAAAATGAACACCAAAATACTCCAGTGGAACTGCCAGGGACTCAGCAACAAGAAAGACGAATTACTATCCTTAATCGCCACACATAAACCTTTGGTAATAGGCCTCCAAAAGATCAAACTCCGGGAGACCGACACCTTCAGAATCCCCCAATATATCATACACCGCCGCGAAGGCCACACCAACGTGGCTACTAACGGTGGAGTGGCACTTATGATCCACCAAAGCGTACCTCACCTCCCCTTTCCCCTGAGGACAGAACTCCAAGCTATCGCTAAAAAGATATGCGTCTCATGGCCAATAACAGTGGTATCCATCTACTCATCACGAGGCCATGAGCTCTCGGAAGCACTAACAATCGAATTGCTAAACCAACTGCCCTAACCAATACTCCTCCTTGGAGACTTCAACAGCTACCATAAAACATGGGGATGCGTGAGAACAGACACCAGGGGAGCGATAATAGCTAACACCATAAACACTCACAATCTGGTCCTCAACGACGGACAACCCACCCGAATCACCCCCGAAAGCGAAACTGCCATCGATTTATCCATATGCTCCCCTACTCTGGCACCCCAACTCATTCGGGGAGTTTTGCCTTCAACACAGAACAGCGACCATAACCCAGTCGTCATATCGCTTCTTACCAACCAACCAAGAAACCCTGCCCCACAAGCAATTCGATTCAACTACCGGAAAGCCAACTGGGTGGAATACTCAGCGCAAATCGCGCGTAGCGATATAGATGGCATCCCCGAAAACGTATCGGAACACCACCTCGTCGCCCAACTATACGATAAGTTCAACGCTGCAGCCGAGGCAAGCATTCCCCAATATGCCCCTTCAACCTTCTTTCCGAAAACATGGTGGTGCCGAGAGGTGCTAGAAGCAAGAGATAAGCGTGAAAGGCTATATCATGCCTACCGACGCTCACGGTCCCTCAGGAACCGAGTAGCGTGGAAAAGGGCATCTACTGTAAATAGAAAACTTTTAGTGGAGAAGAAACGTGAAAGCTGGGCTCAGTTAGTCGACACTATTAATCGAAACACCCCCCCCCTCTCCCAAGTGTGGGAAAAAATCCGACGTATGCAGGAAAAACCCGAGCGACCTATTAACGTCCTATCAGACGGAGGCAGAACTTATTCTTCCCACGTGGAAATCGCAAATAAACTAGCTCAGACTATCAGCCAGATATAGCAATCACAAACTACACGGCTGTTTTCCAACATGAAAAAGACTTGCGAGGAAGTGAACATCTTGACTTAACTTCTAGAAACGAAGAGGGCTACATCAAACCTTTCTCTTGTCCACGAACTACAGTGCGCCATAGGCTATACACGTGAAACTTCACCTGGACCAGACCGGGTACACATCAGCACGATCAATAATCTCCCAGATGGCGCTCATGAGCACTCATTAAAGTGTTCAACACTCGGTATTCAAACTCATTTTTTCCCGATCAATGGCGGGAATCTGTAAATAAACCAATACCCAAACCCGGGAAATTCCACGGTCACCCACATAACTATCGCCCCATCGCTCTCACCAGCGTCCTGTGCAAGACCATGGAAAGAATGATAAACACACGCCATGTCGACTACCTTGATATGCATGCAGGCCTGAACAGCATCCCGTGTGACGGCCGCAAGCGCCACTCCATGACGGACCACCTCGTAAAACTGGAATCTGACATTAAACAGGCATTCATCCGAGGAGAACACGTGGTTTCCATATTTTTCGGCATGGAAAAGCCATACGATATTACCTAGAAATATGGCATAATGAAGGATCTCCACCGCAAAGGGCTGAGAGGCCACTTACCATGTTACATCATCCAATTCCTGCAAAAACGCACTATCAGGGTTATGGTTGGGGACATCCTGTCACCATCCTATCCGCAAGAAATAGGCGTTCCCAAGAAAGCGTACTCAGTGTCACTCTTTTTACACTCAAAATCGACCAGATAGCAGGCACTCACCCGCGCGACGGAAGATTGCTTCCATCACTATACGTGGACGACTTACAAATGAGCTACTGGGCCTCCCTTAACGGATTCCGACACTCGCCCTCCAAAACGAAAAGCATGCACTTCACTCTTGCGCCCGGCTCACACCTAAAACCAGCCCTAACGCTGAACAACTCTCCGCTGGTATACGAGGAATCAATAAAATTCCTTAGTCTTGTGTCTAAGCGTTTTTCTTATGCGCACCAGCGTGTGTCTGACATTGCTATAATTTTCAAATTTTTCTATCTTTAAAAGCGATGTTTTTTACTTGCACACTGAGGCGTGCGAGCCTACTGGAATCCATGATCATCGAGCCCTACGGGGGAGCCTATTATGACTCGTATTGAGGCTCTGGTGGAACTGAGGATCAAATCAAATCTTACACTTCCCCAATATGGTCGGGCGGTAATTTAACTGTGAAACGATCAGGGCATTGATCACAAGAAGCCTTGATTTGAACTAGAGGTGTTTTTTGATGCAATTGAGGAACATAAAGTTGCATTCCATTTATAGACAAGTTTTTTCTCGTGGTTTTATCTGCATTAAGTTTAGGCCCGTTTGAAGTAAACTAGTTATGTACGTGAGTCAATATTATTTGTGCATCTTCCTTCAGCTCCTCTAATTGAACATCATCAGCATATACTGTCATTTTTCCTTTGTCGACAGGACTTCCACAACTGATGTCATTTACAGAGGAATGGACAGGTCCGAGAATCGATCTCTGGGGGACGCCGAAATTTACAGGTCTGTGACCAGTTAATTTTTCTATTTATCATAACAGATTGGGATCAGTTCCTGAGACAGTTGTTAAACCAGGAGGTTTGAATGATCAGCTGCACAAGTTTTTTAATCAAAGTGTCGTGGTTAACACAGTCAAATGCTTTTGAATGGTCCAACAGAAGAAGTAGTGACAGACAGTTTTGGACAATTGCTTTGTGGAGGAGTTCGGAGATCTTGATTAATGGGTCATTACTTTGTGGATGGTCGTGGGTGGGGGGGGGCCCGGCCATTATGACGCGGCGGGGGTAAACCAGTGAAAACTGTGGGCCCTGCTGCTGACGACGGTTCCTCGGTACATTCGGGACCCAGAGTGTAAATTGAGGGGCTACCGGCCGGACCCTTTAGCACAAAAGGGCTAAGTGGTGTGAATGTGAGCGTGTGAGGGTGTGAGGTGCGCCTTGCCGTCGGCCACCCCCCTTTCTGGGGGATGCGGCCTAGTGTCTGTATCTGTATCTGTACTTTGTGGAGTTCTTCCGAATTTGTGGCTGGAGTCAATTGTGATCCCTCTGTTCAAGGGTAAGTCGAGGTACGATCCTCTGAACTACCGCCCTGTCAGTCTGACCTCTGTGTGCTGCAAGAGTTTGGAAAAGATTATTGTTTC